>JAKCPI010022818.1:0-65012 GCA_023213315.1 Euborellia annulipes
ATTAACAAGCCTCAAAAATTGAAAGCTGAATTGATAAAAACAACAAGGACTAGAATATTGTCACAAGAGGACATAAAATTTCATCCAATTTTGATATGAAATGAAATCTTTTTTTTTTTTAGAGCGAGTCCCTTGAGAAAAATTGGCTCTACATGGACCCTGAGCACATTCGTTAGAGCGCTAATTTAACGAAACCATTGGAGCTAGAAGGCTAGAAATTTTATATACACGTAGGCAAACATTCAGAGATCAATGATCATTGTGACTTGAATATCTCCACTGTCTTTTTTTTTTTTTTATTTTTTTTTTTTTTACTCCACTGTTTTAAGAGGTAATTATGATGAATATACGGAAAGAATGGTTCTTCAGCTAAAGATTTCACCATTTATTTTTTTCCTATCATTCTATTTTACCGCGCTGCGGTAAATTATAATTTGAAAGTTTAAAACACTTTAGATTCCAAATTCATAATTCAATTATTCTTTACATGCTCTTTAAAATGTATATTCTCATTTTGCTCTCAGAAATGTTTGAAGCACACTTTACTCTTGTACTTCATAGGAAAGATAGGGGAACCAAATGGCTTAAATAAGAGGATTGCGTCTTTTTCCTTATCCTTTTCATTCATTTTATTATATATTTCAATATACTGTACCATGGGCGTACCCAGCGAGGGGCAGGGGGGCAGCTGCCCCTAGAAGCAACCCTAGAAGCAACAAAAAAAAATTAAATGTTTATAAAGTGATGAAATGAAACAAAATTGGTGGTTGGCGACGGGGAATGATTGTTTTTGTTAGGACTCGAGGGTTTTTAGGCCTTTAATTCGAAGGCTTTACCCCTCTATATAAAAAATAGCTATGTCACAATCTGGACGACCATGATCTGCCCCCCCCTGGACGACCATGATCTGACCATGCCCCCCCCCCCCCTAGATTTGATCCTGGGTACGCCCATGTACTGTACAACTATACTGTATAACTATATTTAGGAAAGATAGGAGAAATGGTTGCTTTGGTAACAAAATATAAATATTTTCCTTTGTTTATAAAGTTTACATCTTGAAATATATCTCGACCAGCTTAAATAGAAATGCCCGACCCCCAATAGATATATTAATAATTAACGATTATAATAGAAATGCCTGAACCCACAATAGATTATATATATTACAACGGTTATCGTCAAAGTCTTAAATGGCTTAAGTTGCCGAAAAGACTGTGTGAATGTGTGTGTGAGTGTGAGTGCGAATGAGAAAAAAGTGTGAATGTTTAAAAAAAAAAAAAAAAAAAATTAACGATTATCGTCAAAGTCTTAAATGGCCTAATTTGCCCAAAAGACTGTGTAAATGTGTGTGTGAGTGTGAGTGTGAATGTGAAAAAAGTGTGAGCGTTTAAAAAAAATAAAAAAAATCTGGTGTGACAAGCACAGTTAAAAGAAATTTGTGTGACCATCAAAACAAATTTTTTTTTTTCTACGAGTCTTTAAAATTCTTTTTAATCTGTCCGAAGATATAATTTTAATTTATTATTTTATTTTCTTAGAAAAGGGGGAAGGCGCGCGCCTTGGTCAAGAGCAACAATCAGGGAGGAGGGGAGGGGGAGGCAGAAAGGCTCCGCCCTCCCCTCCTTTGCTCGAATTAAGAGGTCGGAATAATTAACAGAGAAAAGAAATAAAACATTGAATCTTCAAATGTCTCTAATTCGCAAACCGCTTCTTCAATTTGCATCGGATTTTTTGTAATGAGTTTAGAATTTCCTAGAGATTACTTAGATGAAGCTAAAATTTAATATTTAAACATTTATTTTTTCATTATATGTCACCATCCGATTAGCCAATCAGACGAGAGTAAAAAGGATTATTGATCTATATTCACTGAATTTTTGCCTATGTGTATATAAAATTTCTAGCCTTCTTGATCGAATGGTTTCGTTAAATAGGGTCAACGAATGTGTTCAGGGTCCACGCAGAGTCAATTTTTACTTTCTCTTACATATGTATATTAGGGTGTCCCTTATATGGGCAAAAAAAATTTTTTTTAAATACCGGAACGCATACCCTCTAATTTTTTTCAAGCTACTAAGCCTTACTTATATATGAAATTTTATTCACCTACGTTGACATTAACCCGTGCCGACCTGCCCGCAAAGTTTTTGAAAATAGTCGTTTTTGATAATCTCTTGATATATACCTAGATTATCGCAATTAAGTAAATATTAGGTAGACAATTAAGTAAAAACAAAAAAAACACCTCAAAAGCCCTTTAGGGGTTTTTTGAAATTCGGACCTTAAGGGCCCGAAATCGCCACTTTGGAAAAAATTGTATTTTTTAATTAAATTTTCGACTTTCTTTAATTACGTTTAAACGAGATGAGATTAATCAAATTAATTCTTTCGGTACATTTTTTCTTAAATAAATACCTCAAAAGCCCTTTAGGGGTTTTTTGAAATTCGGACCTTAAGGGCCTAAAATCGCCATTTTAGAAAAAAATGCATTTTTTAATTAAATTTTTGACTTTCTTTAATTACGTTTAAACGAGATGAGATATCAATTAGCTCTCTTCGCTAAAAGTTTCTTTAAATAAATATCTCGAAATGGTTTTCAGGGTTTTTTGAAATTCGGGGCTTAAGGGCCAAAAATCGCCACTTTGGAAAAAAATGCATTTTTTAATTAAATTTTTGACTTTCTTTAATTACGTTTAAACGAGATGAGATATCAATTAGCTCTCTTCGCTAAAAGTTTCATTAAATACATATCTCGAAATGGTTTTCAGGGTTTTTTGAAATTCGGATCCTAAACCTGTATTTTGGATAAAGTTTCTACCTTAGGCTCTAGTTGAAATATTTTGAAAATTAAAATATGAAAATAAAACACTCGGTTATTGGTTCCAAGTTATTTATTAATTATAAATCAACACTAATTAAGTATTTTGGCACTAATATTTATATTTAATAGTGGAAGATCATAATTTTTTTTTTTTTAAACTTTGAGTCTCTTGGGGCACCTCAAGATATTCTCGTATTAAGAAATAAAAATAGGGGGTAAAGTCACATTATGGAACAACTTTTCCAGGGTAGCCCGTTTTGAAATTCGAAAAAAAAAAAATTTCGCTCCACCCTATTAGTCATATCCCGAGACGCCGCCCGTCAGGGCCTAGCGGAGGTTGGTTTCCCGAAGGCAACCCTACCGTCGCTAGTTTTTTCTATATTTCATTAAAAGCGATATTTCGGCGACGACAGCAAGACATCATGAGGCATATAAAAAATTATTTTTGAAACATTCTTTTTAACTCACCACTCTCTTCTCACGAATGTCCCTCTTTTTCGTTATTTTATAAATCCACTGAAGAAGGAGTGCCAATAAGCCTCCGAAACATTTGGAAATATTACCTTATGTTTAATAAAGAATTGCTGAATTACCAAACAAACAGAGTACAACTGACAAATAGAGCAAGGGCGCGCAACTCTATCCGCACAGCTTGTATGGCCATGTTTCGGAGCTAGTCGGCACGGGTTGCAGTGCCCCAAATATGCTAAAATTTTATTTGTGAGTATTTTAGGGGCAAATGAAAAAAAACTAGGCCCTATGCGTTAAAAAATAAATACTTTGAAAAATAAGGGACACCCTAATGTATATATATAATATATATAGAGAAAGTATTGGATTCATGTCAAAAATTCGATGTCGAGATTTTGATAGATATTCACGTTTTGAGGTCCCCTGAATCCAAAAAAGTGGTTTTCGCGACATGGTCTGTCTCTGTGTGTGTGTGTGTGTGTGTTCAATTTTAAGCATGAAGGAATTGAGCTAGGAGGTTGAAATTTTATATTTAAGTTAGGCACCCCCTGGGACGTGACACGAAGCTTTTGAACAAAATCGGCCAAAGACTACTAGTACTTTACTGATGTACTTTTTCAGTTTTTTTCGATTTTCTCTAAATTTGCTCCAACGATTTTTTTTTTAATTCAAAAATCTGGTGTGACTGGCGCACAGCACACAACTTTCTCTTACCTTCGGTAATCGAAATTTGTGTACTGTGCTGTCACACCAGATTTTTTGTGTCGACATGTATTTAGTTCCCGGCAGTAGGGAATATTTGAATTCACATGTCATTCACATTCATGTCAGATGTAAAATTTATAAGTATGGGAAAATATTTATATTTTGTTACCATGGCAACCATTTCTCCTATCTTTCCTATGAAGCACAAGAGTAAAGTGTGCTTCAAACAATTTTGAGGGCAAAACGTGAATATACATTTGAAAGAGCATCTAAAAAATAATTGATTTTTGAATTTTAATCAAAATCGTTAGAGCGAATTTTGAGAAAATCGAAAAAAACTGAAAAAGTACATCAGTAAAGTACTAGTACTCTTTGGCCGATTTTGATTAAAAGCTTATTTTCCGGTCCCGGGGGTGTTTAACTTAAATATAAAATTTCAACCTCGTAGCTCAATTCCTTCATGCTTAAAATTGAACACACACACACAGACACACAGACAGACACACAGACAGACAGACCATGTCGCGAAAATCACTTTTTTGGATTCAGGGGACCTCAAAACGTAAAGATCCATCAAAATCTCGACATCGAATTTTTGACATGAAACCAATACTTTCTCTCTATATATATATTACATATATACATAGGTAAGAGAAAGTAAAAATCAATTATTTTTTAGATGCTCTTTCAAATGTATATTCTCGTTTTGCCCTCAAAATTGTTTGCAGCACACTTTACTCTTGTGCTTATAAACAACCCACAACATTTATACAAAATCTGATGTGACAAGCCCAGCACATTTTTTTTTGTCGACATGTATTTAGTTTTCGACGGTACGGCACATTCGATTTTCAAGATGTAAAATTTATAAGTATGGAAAAATATTTATATTTTGTTACCACAGCAACCATTTCTCCTATCTTTCCAATGAAATACAAGAGTAAAGTCTGCTTCAAACAATTCTGAGGGAAAAATGAAAATATACATTTTAAAGAGCATCTAAAAAATAAATGATTTTTGAATTTTAATCAAAATCGTTTGAGCGAATTTTGAGAAAATCGAAAAAAACTAAAATAGTACATGTATATAGAGGTAAGGGAAAGTAAAAATTTTAAGATCCCTTAATTTAGCAACAATATAAGATTTTATAGCCATTTTTAGAATTAAATTTTATAAAATTTGAATATAAACAGATGAAATCAATCAATTTGACAATTATTTCAACTAATGGAAGAGCACCAAATTTTTTTTCCAATTCGATCGGCGCCGAGAGACCAGCCAGGGAGACTCGCGTAACTCTTATCTAAGCCTTTCGTCTCGCGCGAGATCGCTTTTCAAAAAATCGCTAAATCTCTCTTATTTATTCACGGATTTGAGGCAAAATGCAAAACTGGTCTCTTGAATCAATTATAAAGCCATAGGAATTTTTCTATTTAGCTACGCCCACATAAAATGAGGGTTTATTGATGACACTCACGACTTCGAATGTCAACTCCCGCCAATATTTTCTAATTTATTGTTTTTTAATTAAATAAACCCATTTAGGGCTTGATATCGATTGAATAAATTAAAATATAAAATATTCTAACTAAAACAATCCATTTTCGGCCAAGGAATGTCCTAAAAATAATAAAAAATCGATTTTAATTAATTTTGACAGATGAATTTTTTTTCTTTTCAAAATAATAAAAAAACTATTCAATATATAGAAATAGTGAATAGTGCATTAAAATCAGCACTAAATCCTGAATCTTACACATTTATGTCAATTACTAGTTTGCTCTATTTAATAAGAGAGAGTCAGTCACATCTGTTTGCTTGAATTTTCGTAAATTTGCTAAAAACTAAAAAAGATATAAAATTGGTGTTTATTTATTCGTTATCTGCATTAAATACAAAATTTATACGATATCTTAAATATCTTCTACCTTTTATGTTTAATGATATTAAGCCTTCTCAAATTTTGTATCGTTTTTTGAGTATAACTCGAAAAATAATTGAGATACAAAAATAACAAAAGTAGATTCTTAATCAGTGGCGTAGTGAGCTTAACTCGCGCCCGGGGCACAATATCATTTTAGCGCCCCCCCCCCGCATTCGAAAAACCATAACATTATACAGGGGCGTATATAGAAATTTTTTTGGGAGGGCTCGAACTCGAAAATTTTCTTGCCTGCGGAAAATTTTTTGCCCTGCTGTTAAAATCATTTTACCTTTTTTTTAGGGAGGCTATGTTTTGCGGAATTTTTTGCGGAACCAAATTTTTCCGTCACGCGAAAAATTTTTTTAATTTTTTTCCCGGACATTAAAATTATTTTTTGTTTTACGAATTTGTTTGGCGCCCCTTTGTGAGTAGCGCCCGGGGCATGATGACCCCCCTTGCCCCCCCTCTCGCTACGCCACTGGCCTTAAATAAAATTATCGGACTGCCTGGGGTCCGAACCCGTGACGTTTGGTTTAGAAGGTAGGCACGCTACCAACTACTCCAAGCCCCGTGGGCGATTTTCAAGATGTAAAATTTATAAGTATGGCAAAATATTTTGTTACCATGACACCCATTTCTCTTATCTCCTCTATGAAGTACAAGAGTAAAGTGATCTTCAGAAGATCTCAATGCCAAAATGAGAATATACATTTTAAAGAGCATCTAAAAAATAATTGATTTATGAATTTTAAAAAAATCGTTGGAGCGAATTTTGAGAAAATCGAAAAAAACTGAAAAAGTGCATCAGTAAAGTACTAGTACTCTGGCCGATTTTGATTAAAAGCTTATTTTCACGCTCCCGGGGGGTGTTTAACTTATATATAAAATTTCAGCCTCATAGCTCAATTCCTTCATGCTTAAAATTGAACATACACACACCCACAGACCATGTCGCGAAAACCACCTTTTTGGATTCAGGGCACCTCAAAACGTGTATATCCATCAAAATCTCGACATCGAATTTTTGACATTGAATCCAATAGGCTACTTTCTGCCTATATATATAAAAATATATATAGAGGTAAGAGAAAGTAAAAATCTTTAGTTTTAGAGACAAATAAGTTGTTGAGAAAAATGAGGTTAATGTCTTGACCTCTTAATGATGAGAGCTCATCATCGTTTGTTATTCAAATTTACTAAAAAGAAAAAAATTTATTTCTTTGTAAGAAGAGAAAAAGAGAAAATGGTAATGCTACTAATGCAAATGTCTTTTACTTTTTACTTTCTCTTACCTATGTATATGTGTAATATATACAGTATATAGAGAGAAAGTATTGGATTCATGTCAAAAATTCGATGTCGAGATTTTGATGGATCTTCACGTTTTGAGGACCCCTGAATCCAAAAAAGTGGTTTTCGCGACATGGTCTGTCTGTGTGTCTGTCTGTCTGTCTGTGAACAAGATATCTCAAGAACGAAAAGACCTAGGAGGTTGAAATTTTATATTTAAGTTAGGCACCCCCATGGGACGTGACACGAAGCTTTTGAACAAAATCGACCAAAGAGTACTAGTACTTTACTGATGCACTTTTTCAGTTTTTTTTCGATTTTCTCAAAATTTGCTCCAACGATTTTTTTTTTAAATTAAAAAATCAATTATTTTTTAGATGCTCTTTAAAATGTATATTCTCATTTTGCCATTGAAATCTTCTGAAGACCACTTTACTCTTGTACTCCATAGAAAGGATAGGAGAAATGGTTGCCATGGTAACAAAATATAAATATTTTGCCATACTTATAAATTTTACATCTTGAAAATCGAATGTACCGTACTGTCGGAAACTAAATACATGTCGACACAAAAAATCTGGTGTAACAAGCACAGTACACTACTTTCGATTACCGAAGGTAAGAGAAAGTTGTGTGCTGTGCGCCAGGCACACCAGATTTTTTTTTAATTTTGAAGAATTCATCCCGTTCCTCAGTAGCGTATTCAGGTGGGGGCGAAGGGGCCTCCTCCTCCTCGCCCCCCACCCAACGCCCTAAGCATCGGGCTTAATTCCGGCTTACAGTCCTAGTTATATCTCCGGCTTTTTTCCCGGAATCTCCGGTTTTTTCAGAAAAGCTCCGCCTTTTTTTTGAAGTTTCAAAATAAATTCATTTTATATAAAAATTACAAAAAAAGCTCGAACGAGATTCGAATGCTAAAAAAAAAAATCTGCACAGCACACAACTTCGGTAATCTAAAGTTGTCTTCTGTACTTGTGACACCAGATTTTTTTTGTGTCGACATATATTTAGTTTCCGACAGAACGGTATCTTCGAATTTCAAGATGTAAACTTATACCTAGGAAGTTTGGGAAAGCCCTCGGGGCTTGGTGTAGGGGTTAGAGTGCTAACCTCGTATTCGTATACCGAACGTCGCGGGTTCGGACCCCAGGCAGTCCGATGATTTTATTTGAGGCATTTGGATACCAAATGGCTCAAATAAGAATGCCTGAACCCCAAATAATATATATTCATAACGGTTATCGACAAAGTCTTAAATGGCCTGAGCTGCCGAAAAGACTGTGAATGTGTGAATGTGAGTGTGAATGAGAAAAAAGTGTGAATGTTTAAAAAAAAAAAAAAAGTTTGGGAAAATATTTATATTTTGTTACCATGGCAACCATTTCTCTTACCTTTCCTATAAAGTACAAGAGTAATGTGGTCTTCAGAAGATTTCAATGGAAAAATGAGAATATACATTTTAAAGAGCATCTAAAAAATAATTGATATTTGAATTTTAATCAAAATCGTTGGAGCGAATTTCGAAAAAATAAAAAAAAACTGAAAAAGTACATCAGTAAAGTACTCTTTAGCTTATTTTCACGCTCCAGGGAGGTGTCTAAATTGAATATAAAATTTCAGCGTAATACCTGGTAGCTCAATTCAAATTTGTTGCTTTCTAGCCTGTAGAATAAATTTATTGTTTATCGTTTAAATCTACTGTATGTGGCTTAAGGCTGAACGCACACTAATTGAGCAAAACGTTTTGCTCAATGGCAACGCATTAGGCAAAATGTTTTGCCATTCAGCAAAATGTTTTGTCATTGAACAAAATGTTTTGTAATTGAGCGTTTTTCCTAATCGGTGTGCATTGGGCATTGGGTTGTTTAGTATGTTTTGCAATTGAGCGTTTTTCCTAAACGGTGTGCATTGGGCAAAAACGCTCAATGACAAAACTTTTTGTTCAATGATGTCGAATCAAGCTCAATTGTGTTTTGCCTAATCGGTGTGCGTTAACTGATAGAAAACCATTGAAAAAAACAGTTTTAGATTCGTCAAAAATGTTTTGTCATTGAGCGTTTTTGCTCAATCAGTGTGCGTTCAACCTAAGATACCCAAAAAGGATGGCCTAAATGATTTGTCCTCGACGTTTGATTAAAAATAATCATCTGATCTATATTAATATATTAGTTAAATTAATTTTTTTTTTCCTTTGAATTTAAACTTTTTTTATTTTTTAAATAATTACTGGAGAAAGAAATTAAATTGATGATGAATGATTGATTTAATATCGAATTGTGCAAATTTTTTAAATGGACGTCGTTCCCCCCCCCCCTTCTTCTGCACACTCCAAAACTCTTATGGTGGTTTGGAATTCCTTACTTGGAACAAAGTTTTATACTTAATGGCTCTCTCTCTCTCTTACTTTAGAGTAGGCTTTACCCTATTAATTTTCTCTCCATTTTAGAAGTTTAAATAACAAACTTTTAATCTGATGATTTAAAACGAAATATTTTAACAAAGTGGATAAAATTCCAATGCATTCCAATTTGTATAAATTAAACAAAAAAAAAAAAAAAAAAAAAATGAATGAGAAATGTTATTTTTTTTATTTTTTCAATTTAAATAAATAAAGAGAACGTTTAAATAGCCTAAGATGCTGAAAAAGACCCAAAAAATATTCATTCCATTCATCCATTTTTCTAAATTATTAGGTATCCAATGTAATTTAGAAAAATTTTCAATCTTTACCAGTAAAATGGTGGAAATGAATCCCTGACACTTAGCATAAGAGGCCACTATTCTACCACTGCGTTAGAGGCATATGTTTTAGTTGTTTTTGGAAATTAGGTAGAAATTAGAGAACGGAAGAAAAGTCTCTTTTGGCGGGACAGTCCCAATTTTCAACAATTTTTTCCGCGACCCAGGGCGTTTTAAAAAAGTCCCGAATTTTGGAAAGAATGTAAAAGTGAACGCATTTCATCAGAAAATCACGATTAAGTGTAGAGACTTATGAAAGTCATTTTATGTATGAAAAATAGGCCTAATTTTTGTGAAAAATTTCATGATTCAAAGGATTAGAATCCTGGATTTTTACAATATTTTTTAAAGGATTATGGATCTCTTTAAAACCTTTTTATATCCAAATGCCTAAAAATGTACCAAATCGGCCGAAGAACTAATTTGACAATTTGATTAAAAATGAGGCCGGATTTCCGGGTCGCAAGTTTCGGATCTGGATTTGTGGATTGGAACAGCAATTCTTTTTCTAAATCGGATTGAATCGCTTGAACTTGCCAATGGGCGTAACTAGAGGGGTGCCGGGGGGCCTGCCATTTGGTATCCAAATGCCTTATATAAAATCATCGGACTGCCTGGGGTCCGAACCCGCGACGTTTGGTATACTAGGTTAGCACGCTAACCTCTACGACAAGCCCCGAGGGCAAAAAGAGATGCTTATTTCTCATAAATATATTAAATAATAAAATCCATCCCTTTAGACATTTAGTTCAGTGCTTGTTAAACTTTTTGAGTCGCGGCCCAGTTGGGAACCAAATAAATATCTCACGGCCTCTCCCCTAATTTTTTTTTTTTTACATTCTCTTGCCTATGTGTGTTCAATTTTAAGCATGAAGGAATTGAGCTAGGAGGGTGAAATTTTATATTTAAGTTAGACACCCCCTGAGGCGTAGAAATAAGCTTTTAATCAAAATCAGCCAAAAAGTACTAGTACTTTACTGATGTAATTTTTCAGTTTTTTTCGATTTTCTCAAAGTTCGCTCTAACGATTTTTTTTTAAATTAATAAAACAATTATTTTTTAGATGCTCTAATGTATATTCTCATTTTGGCGTTGAAATCTTCTGAAGACCATTTTACTCTTGTTCTTCATAGGAAAGATAGGTGACATGGTTGCCATGGTAACAGAATTTAAATCTTTTACTTTTTAGATTAAAATTCATATAAATCAATTATTTAGATGCCCTTTTAAAAAGTACATCAGTAATATTTTGTGAAAATTGTTTGAAGTACTCAAATCATTTCATCTAAATTAAATTTTACACTTTGATATTTAACTACCACAGTACAGTATATACAAGATCGAAATATCGCTTGTGTTCAAATAAATATAACAACCATGTGATGATAGAGAATTGAAAGATTTTACATCTAACTAAATATATATATTAGTATATGTATTAGTATATAGTTATAACTATCATTTAGGCCTATATGGTAATATTCTCTGACTGCCTAATTAATTTTTTTTTCTCGTTCAATTTTTATAATTCTTTCAAATGTCCAAAAAAAAAATTGACTTAAAAGCTGTTATTTATTTTTAAAATATGGGAATGACTTCCTCGAGACTTTCTCGTATATTCTTTTGGAATTACGTTTGGGTGTGTGTGTGTGCGTGTGAACACGATTGCTTAAAAACCAAAGCAGCTAGATGGATGAAATTTGGTATATGCTCCTTACACTAAAATTGTAGATTTCTATCAACTTTTGGAGTAAATACGTCACTTGGAAGTAGTACTTTACCTAATAAGTTTTTTCAGAAATTTCGAAATTTTCAATTTTTTTATAATATTGTGATAAATTACTCTATTTTAAAAAGTTTTTATTCTTAGACATTTTTTCAAAAACTGAATAGATTTTTAGTTATCGAAGGTAATTATTAAAATAATTCTTTTAATTGTTTGATATTTTTTTTTTTAAATATGTTGAGTATAAAAAAAAATAACTTTTTTTAAATTTAATAGCTTCTGAGAATAGGCAGAAAAAAATCGAGGAAATTCGGGTTAAGCAAGGCTAAGAACTGCTGGACCATGGATAGGTGATCCGCTGAGTGTTGAGTCTCTCACCTGCTGGAAGCCATTTTATTTAATTTTCCAAAAGTCAAATGATCTTAGAGGCCGAAATATAAATTGAAAATACAATTAACTATAACACCCGTCTCAGGAAGAAAAATAAATAAATCCCACCTCAATAATCAATCAAAAGTTAGAAAATATATATTTCCTTTATTAAAATAATTTTTTCATATTCATTTTATTTTATAAATTATTTAATTTGTTTTTTTCTTCTAATTTGATAAATATAAAAAAAACAAAAACAAATAGTTTTATTTTTATTTCTGTTTTTAATAGTTTCTGGGAAAAGATGACGTCACGCGTATTGTTTGGAATCCGGTGTGTGTGCACCAAGGACGGAGACTGAGCATCTTTAAGCGACTCTCTCCATCTCACTCGCACTCATTACCTTCGCTCTCTTTCTACTCAAATGCCATTTTAAAGACCCTTATTGACCCCAATATTTGAATTTTTGCTTTTTCGAGGAGGGGCCCCCTCCCCCTCCCCCTTTAGGTTGTCCCCTCCGTGATATTTATACTAATTTTATGAAATTTGTTTGATTAAATTAAAGATTAATTTCATTTCAACAAAAGGGTTTATAGAATGGACACCAGAGGCAGCACTTCCCGGCGGTGCCTTGTAATTATGCACACCATTTGCTTGCTGTCTGTCTTTATTCAATTCTCCCCCCCCCCCAGAAGGCTTGTGGCTCCCCCCTCCAGAAAGCTCTCTGCCCCAAGAAAAAGTGAGAAAATATGGGGCTTTCCAGGCCCTCCGGAGAATAGCTGGTCCCATGGTCCCCCTCAGCGAGGATGACTGGTCCCATGGCCCCCCCCCCCAGCCAAATTCTCTAGTTACGCCCATGAACTTGCCAGATCGCTATTCCTTTTTACAGAATTTTGCCCATCCTTGATTATATTTGTAAATTATACTTATTTTTAATTGAATGAAATTTAAAAAAAAAAATTATTTTGCTTTCTATGAAAATTTTTGTTGCTCCATAGACCAAATTTTGAATCAAGAACCTCCCGTCAATAGTCCCCCGCTTTGCCAATGTTAAAATCCGTTGAATAATTGATGCCATCGTAATGCCATCATAATAGGACCTACCAGTAAAATGATAAATCAAATCTTATAAAAAAATCACTTTCTTAAATAAATCTATCATTCAAGCTCCAAGCGAAAGGATATAAACCAAGAAAGTCTTCAATTTTTATTCTGAAGTCAATTTTTGTTTTACAAAACTAGACTAGAAATATTTAGTAAAATAATCCAATAATATTATTCTAATATTCAATTGCAATTTGGATGGGCTAGCAATGGACATTCCCATTTTCCACCGCCGATGGCGTTATATTTTATCTTGATCATTTATGTTTTTATTTCCCATGAGAGAGAAAAAAAAGAGAGAGATGGAGATTATTTAATAAATGTTACGACTATTTTTTATTTAAAATAAATATTTTTTTTCGCTCGAGGCTGGATGATAGCGTTATACACTAACCACACACCCACCTCCACTTATCAAGTATCCCTGAAGCTACATACAAAATTTAGTATATTTTACACAATTTATCATTAATCCAATTGCCATTGGCTATTTGTCCTAATTATTATAAATATATATTTATCTCTAATTTAAAATTATGTGAATCATATAGGCGAAATAAAAATATTTTAATTTTTGTTAAATAATAACAAATTTTGAATATTGACCCCCTCTCCGTTGCCGAAATCAGTGTATGATCTCTCTCTCTCCTTGGTTTTCACTAAGGACTAGCCAAAACAAAAATTTAAAAAAAATAATTTTATTTTCCCTACTATAAAAGGTAGCTTTATATCTAAATGAATGTTAATCGTCTTTTTTAGAAAATTCTATAACGAATGAAATAAAAATAAAATAAAAAAAAGATTTAAAAAAATGCTTTTATTTAAATTGAACTAAAAAGAGAGAAATTGTTCTCGTTAAATTTTTTTAATATTTATGACTTAAAATAAAAGCGTGGGGCGCTTCGAAGTGATTCAGAGTCTCGCGCCCCATGCTTTTATTTTAAGTCATAAATATTAAAAAATTTTAACAAGAACAATTAAATTATTTCTCTCTTTTTAGTTCAATTTAAATAAAAGCATTTTTTTTTAAATCTTTTTTTTTTTATTAAAAAACATTCACACTTTTTTCTCATTCACACTCACACTCACACACACATTCACACAGTCTTTTCGGCAACTTAGGCCATTTAAGACTTTTAGACGATAACCGTTGTAATATATATTATCTATTGTGGGTTGAGGCATTTCTATTTAAGCCACCTGGTATCCAAATGGCTTAATAAAATCATCGGACTGCCTGGGTCCGAACCCGCGACGTTTGGTATAGGAGGTGGGCACGCTACCTACTACGCCACACCCGGGGGCAAATAAAAGCATTTTTTTTTAATCTTTTTTTTTATTTTATTTTTATTTCATTCGTTATAGAATTTTCTAAAAAAGTCGATTAACATTAATTTAGATATAAAGCTACCGTAGAAAAAACGCGTTCAGTCGTGCAATCTTTCCAAAAATCGGGATTATTTTAAAACGCCGTGGGACGCTGGACAAATTGTTAAAAATCGAGATTGTTCCACCAAAAGCGGGACATCTGGTCACTTAACATAGGCCTATGTACTAGAAGTAGAATTTCTTAAGGAATACTAATTAATTCCTTGTTTGTCTATCTCAAATATTTTTGAAGTTATCTTGAAAAAGAGAAAATAAAAACCATAAACAATTTGATTAAGTTTTATTTTATTTTTTTAGGGCCATTTGGGGTTTTGAATTTATTACATAGATTTTTGAATAAGTTTAAATTAATATCATCACTCTGGACAAGTATAAAACATCTAGAAGGCGACTGCCTCAGAGCAGATAAAATTTTCATTATTCTTCTTTCTGTTTGTGCTTGTGAGTTCGACTGTCCTGAATCATCTTTCTATGACGTCACTCATTAATGAACACAGACAGACACACACTTAGCAACAACGGTCATTTGAAATTATGAATTAATATAAGTTTTTTTGTTTTTTTTTATAGGTATTGTTGTTTGATTTGATTTGATAACACGTGACATTCATGCACTATCGATCTCACGTACGACAGAAAAAAATGTTAATATTATGCTTTTAATAATAAATGCCTCTAGATAGGGAGGGGGTCTAATAGACACTATTAACAAGAGTAAAATATGAAAATAGGTATTTTTAAATTGCGATCAAAAATCACCTTAAGGCAAAGAGAAATTAATAATAATGCTAATTACCTATTGCATATACATTTATAAATTTAATGAATTTCTTTTAGGCTTTCGGTGACTACTCTATTATAAAACATATTGTATACTTAAAAAAAATAATAATAATAAAACTTCAGTTATATTAACCCAGGATAAATAAGACTAGTCGACAAGGTTTTTTTCACAAGAGATCTGATTAGTGAATCTAGTGCATTTTTTCATTCTGAAAACGAAAAAACACAAGTACACTCACTGGTCGAAAAAAATGGACTTCAATTGAATTAAAAAGCGAACCCTATCCACGAGAAGCTAATGTATCCTCTCTGAGCATCGGGTCACGGGCCCTAACTTTATTATATATTATTAAAAAAAAATATTTTTTTAAGCTCATATCTTTCTTTATACTTCTAAAAGAACAAGAGGTCCATTTTTTTCGTCCAGTGAGTGTACTTGTGTTTTTTCTTTGCTGGCGTTTTTGTTAATAATTTCGTTAATAATTAACAGATTTTTACCAATGAGTGATTTTTAGAAAGCCAAAGAACTATAGAATATCGTGCATATATGTTTTTTGCATTTAGGGATATCTAAAATTGTATTAGGGGTGTCCAAAGCAAAAAAAATCTTGAAAATTTCGCTTTTTAGAAACTTTAAGCCGTTTGCGGCACGTCTAAATGACCTCCGATTGGAATGAAACTTAAAATTTATATGTATTATAACTATCTGCATAATTTGACGGGGTGTCGCGTTAAAAATAATTTGAACATTCCAAATAAAAACCGTTTTAGAGCACTTTTTCTATTAAAATCAATTTTGCTCTATATCTCTAAAATTGTGCCTGATGGAAAAATTCTAACTACATATCTGAATTCAGAATGAGAATTTCATATCTTCATTCTTGTGAAAGAAAAAAGTTCATTTTTGTCGACTAGTGTAATTTTAATTTATATTTTAATATCAACCATTTATTGGAAATTTCATGCTGTTGTTTTAATTTAAAAGTATAATATAATATTATAATTGCCCTCGGGGCATGGCGTAGAGGTTAGCGTCCTACCCTCATATACCAAACGTCGCGGGTTCGGACCCCAGGCAGTCCGATGATTTTATATAAGGCATTTGGATACCAAATGACTTATATAAGAATGCCTGGACCCCAATATGTATAATTATAAATAACGGATATCGTTTAAAGTCTTAAATGGCCTAAGTTGCCGAAAAGACTGTGTGAATGCGTGTGTGAGTGTGAGTGTGAATGAGAAAAAAGTGTAAATGTTTAAAAAAAAAAAAAAAAAAAATATTATAATTAAAAAAAAAAAAAACTTTTATTTTCTAATCATTTTTTTTTTCTTTATTAAATTGAATGGCTAATTTTGCTTATATATAAATATATATGTTAGCTAAACTTTGCTTCCTTAAACGACTGAAGAGGGCAAAATAAAATTTCTCCGAAACGTCTCAACTGGAAATTTTTGTTTCACCTCTTAGGCTGCATTCTCGAAACCACAAATTTATTTAAATCAATTTATTCGCATACTCAATAGAAATAGTTGAAATTTTGTAATTATAGCTATTTTATTAAAAGAAAGGCGATATTTCGATTGATTCAACGTATATATAATCTGTTACCATAGATAAGAAAAATATTATTCAAAAAAAAATTCCTCCTATAGGGGGAAACAGGGGGGTTTCATGCATGAAATCGCGAATTTGCACCCCCTATTATTTGTTTCATAACTGGATTTTATTAGCCTATATTTCCATATTCAAATGATACATAATATTTGTTAAATATTCTATAATAATTCACTCAAACTCACGTAAGCCATGATGGAATTTTTTAATTTTTTTCGCACTCACTGTTGATGCCAATACCAACACCATCAACAACACAAATGGCGATAATTGCCTCATTGTTTATACACTGAAGCAAACTAAAATCAACCAAATGCACCTGTATCTCTATGTGAATTTATATATGAACCCAATCTCCTCTCTTCCTCTCTTCTTAACCGAAAACCGAAATCCAAATCAACGGACGGTTAACACTAAGCCGGTAATCAAATTATCATGACAACCGTTGGACAGTTACTCGTCAAAATGCATGTCATTTGCTGTTTGATCTAAATACGTCCTTCTCTCTCCCTCCTCTCTTTGGTCCATTTACATAAATAGTCCAGCCAGGTGACAATAAGTTGCTTGTTGTGCTGAATATTAAAAGACGTGTAAACATTGAGTGTTTTTCCTTTCTAGACATCTAAAATATTATTTTCTAAGTGGATATTTGACGAAAAATTTTCAAAGAGTAGTCTACTAGTATTTTACTGATGCACTTTTGCCGTTTTTTTTTTTTTTTTTTTTTCGATTTTCTTGAAATTTGCTCCAACGATTTTGATTAAAATTCAAAAATCAATTATTTTTTAAGATGCTCTTTAAAATGTATATTTTCATTTTGCCATTGAAATCTTCTAAAGACCACTTTACTCTTGTACTGTACTTGATATTAATAATATGTATTTTACATATTTTTCACTTGAAGCTGTCGGCATCTTCATAACATGAGAAACATAAATTTTAACTTTTTTTTTTGATTAAACAAACCTGAAGATTATCGCACAGCACACAACTTTCTCTTACCTTCGGTAATCGAAAATTGTGTTCTGTGCTTGTCACACCAGATTTTTCGTGTCGACGTGTATTTAGTTTCCCGCGATATATTAGAATTCAAGATATAAAATTTATAAATATAGGAAGCCCTCGGGGCATGGCGTAGAGGTTAGCGTGCTAACCTCATATACCAAACGTCGCGGGTTCGGACCCCAGGCAGTCCGATGATTTTATTTAAGCCAATTGGATACCAAATGGCTTAAATAAGAATGCCTGGACCCCATATATGTATATTTATTAATAACGGATATCGTAAAAAGTCTTATATGGCCTCAGTTGCCGAAAAGACTGTATGAATGTGTGTGTGAGTGTGAGTGTGAATGAGAAAAAAGTGTGAATGTTTTTATTAAAAAAAAAAAAAAATAAATAAATATAGGAAATATTTTGTTACCATGGCAACCATTTCTCCTATTTTCCCAATGAAGTACAAGAGTAAAGTGTGCTTCAAAAGATTTTGATCAAAAGCTTATTTTCACGCTCCAGGAGGGTGTCTAACTTAAATATAAAATTTCAACCACATAGCTCGATTCCTTCATGCTTAAAATTGGATACTGACGCACACAACACACACACAGACCATGTTGCTAAATCGACTTTTTTGAATTTAGGGGACCTCAAAACGTGTAGGGCCTATATCCATTAAAATCTCGACATACTTTTACTCCCTTAAATTTTCCTTCTTTTGTTAAATAATGGCTCATGAAATAGATTGAGAAACACAATACGCCGTCTACTGTAGTTTATATAAAAAACGTTTTAATCCCAATTAGCTGGCTCTATATAAAATTTCTCTTTTTGTATATTATTTAACTCCCCTTTTATTTAATTCATTCCCCTAAATTTCCACTCCTTTTCCGTCAATTGTATAAACATTTGCGCTGTGAAGTTGGAGTGCGCTTCAATTAATTTGAGACCACAACATTAAATGTATTCTGCCAATCGCAGCCGACGACGACTACGAACACTAGAGCCAGCAGCATACACAGAGAGAGAGAGAGAATATAATAATAATGGATCTGTGAATAACGGAATAACGGAAGAAGGCCATTGCAATCTGCCAATGTTAATTGAAGTTAATCATGACAAATAAGCGATCGGGGAGTTGCCTAACAAGGCCCGGATGTCACCGAGTCGCTGATTTATTAGATCAAAAAAAGAGTATTTAGAGAGAGTGTAAAGAGGGGCAAGGAAAGAGGAGGGGGGATAGGCTAGAAAATAAATTTAAAACTGAAAAAAAAGAAAAAATTTCATTTATCATATTTTGTTCCCACGAAATGAAAAATGATCCATTTTTTTAATAATATCCTTTTACGGCTTTAAAACAGCCTTTTTTTTAATAAAGCCATAGGAAGATAGATTAATGATATAAACAAGGATCGGTTAATTTCCTTTTTAAAAAAAAGTAGAAAACAAACTCATAGTGTCAGCAATTTGTTCAATTACAAAAATCTCAAGTTGAAGAAAAATAAACAACGCTACTTATTTAAATTTTTTTTTTTCATTGTAAATATTTAAAGAAGTATTAAATAAAAATATTTATTTAGTAAATAACCTAATGACGAGCACTTGGAAGCCAATTGTAAATGTTATTATCGGTCAGGGAGAAGAACGCACTACTCTTGGATGGGTGGCCCCGAGAAAGAAGGGTGTGGGCTGTCAGGCGGTAGGAGATATTTAAAGCTTAGTAAGATAACAAATTTGCTGAGTTGTTTGATGGGGTCAAAAATTGCTCTCCCTGGAGTCAAACCAGGACTCCCACGTTTTCGCGGCGGAGTTGCCGGTCCAAACAAAGGCTCTAGCTAGATAATATTTAAATAGTATTATTTGAAAGCATTAAGTATTGGTGTAGTTGGTAGCGTGCCTGCCTTGTATACCAAGGGACACGGGTTCGGATCCCAGGCAGTCCGATGATTTTATTTAAGCCATTTGGATACCAAATGACTCAAATAACAATGCCTGGACCCCCAATAGATATATTCATTAACAACGGTTATCGTGGGAAAAAAATGTGCACGGAAGCACCTCGGGGATCCCGATAGGAATTTCAAATTATAATAAAAAATAGGAATCCGGGCTTTACTTATGACTATCTTCCACTGAGCCGTTCAATTAAATAATTGTGTGATATATCGTTCCTGTCATACGAATGTAAAAAAGTCCGTTTTTCAGATTTGATATTTTTATACTTTTCTTCGACAACGATTCATCTTATTGAAAACTGTCCTTTAGAATCCCGAGAAATGATTTTAATAAAGTAAAACTTGCCCTTTTTTTAAGGCGTTTTTTTTGCATTCACTATTAATGTTTTTTTTTTTGGTCATAAGTTATACATGGTAGGGACGATATTATTGAAATTCAGTATGTAGTTTAAAGGTGCTCTGAGGTAAATATTTATTAAATTAATTTAAATATTGATACCAAATAATTCTGTTAGAACCTAACTAATTAAATACAATACAATGATCGCTATTAATTATTATATAATTCAATTATTAATTATTTGTAATCAAATACATTATATTTTCCCAATATATTAATTTGAGTAATGTGAGTAAATATCCCAAATGCAAGCAATATTTCCTCTTAATTATTAATACGTGCTGAGTATACTATATGAGTACACCATACACTATACTATAAATTATGAAAATACATGTATTTTAAAAAATGGAGGCGAGGAGGAATTTCTTATAATAGTCAAAGTGGGATTATATAAATCATAAATATAGGCAAAATTAAAACCGAAAAATTACACAGGGGAACAGTGTCTTGTTGCCCGAGTGTTTGAAGTTATTCTTGGATATTTGGATAGCGCTGATTCCAAAAATGCCATCAGTTTTGCCCCATCACGTCTAATTTTAGAGCTATAGAGAAAATAAACAAACAACAACAAATAATCTCTCTTGGATGGGAGAGACAAATAATTAATAGTATAAAACGTATGAATTTATTTTATTACAAGTGTTTTATAGCTTTATTAATTATTCTCTTTTTAATATTCTCTCGATTTTAAAAAATAATTTTTTTTTCTCTCTTAGAATGCACAAGCCGCAACTCCATTTTTACTTTTTCTTACCTCTATATATGTTAATATATATAGAGACAAAAGTATTGCGATCATGTCAAAAATTCGATCTCGAGATTTTGATGGATATACACGTTTTGTGGTCCCGTGAATCCAAAAAAGTGATTTTCACGACATGGTCTGTCTGTGTGTATGTGTATGAGAACTAGTACTAGTACTTTACTGATGTAGTTTTTCAGTTTTTTTCGTTTTTCTCAAAATTCGATTAAAATTCAAAAATCAATTATTTTTTCGATGCTCTTCAAAATGTACAGTATATTCTCATTTTGATATTGAAATCTTCTGAAGACCACTTTACTCTTGTATTTCATAGGAAAAAGATAGGATTGGTTTCCATGGTAACCAAAAATAAATATTTTCTCGTGTATATAAATTTTACAACTTGCATTCTAATATATCGAAAACCAAATATATGATAAGAATACCGTCCCTGGGCTATATCTTAGATGCCCTAGGTCGGTACCGAGGGACGCCAAAGGCTTGATGCGCTTGAGGCAGGGGGCGGCGCCCCCCTTCGTCCCCATCTAATTACGCTACTGGTTATAAATGATATAATAATATTTATAAACTATGCATTATTAAAAGATCAACGAAAATTAAACAAATACATGAGATTAAATATAGCCCTACCATCCTTTTTAAGACACCTAAAGCCATCTTATCGGCAAAAACATGCGAACAGCTTTGATTCCCGAACCCTTTATTTTATAAAATTCCCTTACCAGTTATTTTTTGTATATTGTTGGTAAAGCTAATCTAAACAACAGGAAGCTTTTTAAGTTTGATTATATCTTCAAACAGTGCAGAAAGAGTGACCCCATGCCATTTATTCCATTTATTCGGTGCATACATAATGACATTTTCCAAATATATTGATTACATATTATCTCATCCCACTGTGACTTTTTTTTTCTATTATTTCTAATTCACATTTTATCATTTACAAGTATGATTGCCACCATTGTATGGAATTGACATACAAATGATGTTGCCATTTCACTTTTTGACATTTTATTTTTTTTTTTTAATATTTTATATAAATAAATCAATTCTTTTATAAAGAAAAAAATAGAGTGTTAGATATTTATTTATTTATACATACATATGGAAATATAAATATTTTAAAATATAAAGAATTTAAAAATAATGTTTTTTAATAAAAAAATCGGCTCAGAATAAATTAACTTACGATACGTACGCCTGCCTAAATAAAGAATTTTTTTTTTCTCAGATAGGAATCGAATCTACATATGCAAATTCCCGTGATTTTTCAGTTCCCTTTATCAATTCTTTCTCCCATCTTTTCACAAAGATGGAGTATAAGTGAAGGTCTATCTTATAGGGGGTGCCTAATTTGTACCACTTTCATAATTGTACTACCAACATTCCTGCTATACTAAGCGTCCAGTGACACTGTAAGCGGTTATTTCGTGCTCTACGGGAAGCTTCCCAGTCGATGGTGTAACAAGTGGCCAGATTGGACTCTTACTTTTTTAGTAAAAACTATATTTGTGTAATTTACGTGGTTCTTGTAAGAAATTGTATTCATCTATACAACAATACACGCATTCCAACAATAGTATGTCATTCTCAATCATTTTAGTTTTGTACTATTAGCTGTGAAATCGTGCTGCAACCGAACGAATGACGGGATAACTAATCTAGTTATGCTCTTGTTTGTACAAAATGGCGATTCCCCTAAATTATATCACTCTGTGTCTTCATGAATGTACAACATTGATGGCACAAAATGGAAAAAAATATGGTAAATGGAGTGCGGTTGAATTGTCAAGAGCCATTTCCGAGCTGCAAAATGATGACATGAGGATAAATGAAGAATGTAGGACTTGCGGAATCCCAAAGCCAACTCTGAAGAAGCATATGCTAGAGACGAATATTTACACTAACGACGATACAAAAAAACTTAGCCGATGTCAGGGATTACCTCCAGAAGTTGAAAAAGAATTGGTAGAGCCTATAACATAGGTGGTACAATTTAGGGGTATGATGTACAAATAAGGTAAAAAAATAAAACTAGTTTTACAATTTATCATAAGAGATACAGGTAAGCCCTTCAAGGCTTATTGTTGATATGCAGTGTTACAATGAACCACTTCGAAGGCATTTTTATCACATACTGGTTCAACGATAATTGAACATTTGCTTAATTGGTACAATATAGGCGCACTTCCCCTACTCACTTTGACATAGGCCTACAATTATATTATTTTTTACTATTCGCACATGTTGGAGATAAGAAAGTAAAAAATCAAGTTTACAACATTTTTTTGAAGAAAAGAGAAAGGAAATGTCTCATTTAAAATCTTACATTTATTTGGACATAATGGGCAACCTTACTGATAGGAACCTGTCCTTAAGGACCTTTTCTTTTTGAATATGAGAGAGGGGAATGGTTGATTGCCAGGCCTATTTATCGCAGAGCAATTTTCTAATCATCCTAAGACATAAATAATAAAATAAAAAATTTATTTTTCTGTAAATATATGTGTAGGTATATTTGTTAATAGAAATGCGAGAGAGAGGGGGAGATTAAATTAAATTAAAAGAACCCTTAAATCACCTTCCATTTATTTTCTCCAAAGGTATATAATGTATTATATCCCCTCTTCGTTTTGCTGCTCTTAGAATGAAACCATCATCTTGCATCCCATTTTAATAATATTATCATTTCATTTGAACTCTATAGATTTATGTGTACCTTCCTGAATCACTGTTTATTTACCTTCATTTCCGGTTTGGAATATAAATACGCAAATATAGATATCACTTCTAATTAATAAATGAAAGTATAATGATCATTATGCAGAAAAACGAAGATATTTAACTTAAAATAGTTTGATTGGGATAAAAAAGAAAATTTTCATATAAAACTTTTTTCATAATAAATAATAATTATAGACAATATATATTAGAGTGATGCTTAAAAGACCAAAAAATTTTTTTTTTATTTTTACTGTAGTTACCCCGCCATTTTGTTCTACCTAATGAGAGAAACAAATTTTTTTTTTTTTTTTGCACAATTTTTAGAGGTCTCCTTACCAAGCTGTGAAGTTATAAAAAATATTGTAAAATTACAATTTTTGAATTTTTTTTTTCGATATATTTCGGGCTATTATCCCATCTTCAGGAGTACTTGTGACTGAGTGAATAAAAGAGAGTAGATGCTACCAGGCTTAGGTAGGAGGGGCTTAGATCTCCGTCTCTCACTCCTATCTAAGCCCCTCCTACCTAAGCCTGGTAGCATCTACTCTCTTTTATTCACTCAGTCACATGTACTCCTGAAGATGGGTTAATAGCCCGAAATATATCGAGGTAGAAATTCAATATTTCTTTCATTTACAACTTGTTAGTGAAACCTCACATATTCTAAATAATTTTAACTTAAAAATATAAATATTTTTTCATGTTTATAAATTTTCTATCTAATACATGTATATCGATGGAAACTAAATATATGTCGACACAAAAAATCTGGTGTGACAAGCACAGAACACAACTTTCGTTTACCGAAAGTAAGAGAAAGTTGGGAGCTGTGCGACCAGTCACACCAGGTTTTTAAATGTAAAAAAACAAGAAATCAAGTTTAAAAATCAATTTTTTTGCATTTCTTTTGTTTGTATGGGCTGTTTCGTATTAAACAAAGCAAAAATGAAAATATAAGTGTTTTTCGGTGTCTAGAATCAGAATTTTAGCATTTATAACAGACACCCAAAAAAAAATTTTTTGTTGAAATGGGAGGATTAAATTTTATTCTCTTATGCCTAAAATAATGAGGAAACAATTAGCCTTACCAAGTTTATAATTGCGAGTTGGCAAATTAGATTCAAATCCGTCTCATAGCAAAAGTTAATATCAAAATAGATTTAAAATCAATAGCTCTCTCTTTCTCTTTTTATATATACCAAGTAAGTTATATGAGATCAAGTTTATAAACTTTTACAAAAATGACCAGTTAAATATAAAAGATAAATATGAGAATGTCATATTGAATGATATTATCAACTTTAAAGGGCACCAAAATTTATATATACACACACATACGAACACACTCATATATACAAACTTGTATTCAGATTTTATGTCAAGGCAAAAACCAATAATCAAAAGAGAAAATGGCGTAAATTCTCCTCTCAATGAAAACCACTAAAAAATTAATTCTCTTTAATTATATTTCAAGATTTTAATGAGACTATTATGATCTCAATTAATTTACAAGAGAAATGGGGGGATTAAATTTTATTCTCTTATAATATGAATTTAATATTTATATTATTAAAACTAAAAGAACACCCTTCTTTATGCATGTTTAATTTTGTTTTTAAAGCGGCATGTACAATATTTGATTATTTTCAACATTTAAGGACCTTTTAGTTCATTTAAGTACTTTATGAAAAGATTTCGACGCATGTGTTCAAGTCATTTAATACTTACTTGAAAATCAAGCAAGAAAGCAACAAAAAATCTGGTGTGACTGGTCAGACAGCATACAAATTTCTCTTACCTTTGGAAAAGGGAAGTTGTGTTCTGTGCTTGTCACACCAGATTTTTTTTCTGTCGAGATATATTAGAATTCAAGATATTTTTTTTTTTTTTTTTTTAAACATTCACACTTTTTTCTCATTCACACTCACACTCACACACACATTCACACAGTCTTTTCGGCAACTTAAGCCATTTAAGACTTTGACGATAACCGTTGTATTGAATATATCTATTTAAGCCTCTGGTATCCAAATGGCTTAAATAAAATCATCGGACTGCCTGGGGTCCGAACTCGCGACGTTTGGTATAGGAGGTAGGCACGCTACCTACTACGCCAAACCCGGGGGCGATATAAAATTTATAAACGGGGGAAAATTCGATTTTAAGCATGAAATGTATTTATATTTTGTTACCATGGCAACCATTTCTCCTATCTTTCCTAGGAGGTATAAGAGTAAAGTGTGCTTCAAAAATTTCAAGGGCAAAATGAGAATATACATTTTAAAGAGAATCTTAAAAATAATTGATTTATGAATTTTAAACAAAATCATTATAGCGAATTTTGAGAAAATTGAAAAAAAAAGTACATCAGTAAAGTACTATTATTTTTTGCCCGATTTTGTTCAAAAGCTTCATGTCACTTCCCAGGGGGGTACCTAACTTAAATATAAAATTTCAACCTCCTAACTCTTTTGGTTCTTGAGAGATTTTGCTCACAGACAGACATACCATGTTACGGAAACCACTTTTTTGGATTCAGCTGACCTCAAATCGTATATATTCATCAAAATCTCGACTTCGGATTTTTGACATGAATCCAATACTTTCTCTAAGCTTATATACAGTAAGCTTGTACTGTATACATAGTTAAGATAAACTAATTCATTTAATGAATAATTTTTTGTAGCTTTTATATTTGATTATCTATATTTTCCCCTTTGCTATCGTTTCGATTTCTTCTTTTTCTTATAAAGGTGTTGATTAATTTTTTCCTCTTCTTTGTTAGACGAAAGTCGAGGTTTCCAACAAATTCAAAAAAAAAAAAAAAAAAAAAAAAAAAAAAACTTAACGACTTAACTCCCCTTCAGGTTGGGGCAACACAAAAAAACTTAAGTAGGGTGATTATAACGGGGCTCTCTGATGCTGGGGATGTGTTTTTTTTTTTTTATCAAACCCAGAATTAAATTTGTATTCCTTCCAAGGAGCTTACCTTGGGGAAAAAAATCCCGTTATTCCTCCTGCTAAGACCAAGGAGCTTTAAATTTAAAATTTTATATAATCTATTATTTAAATATTTATACGAGGAAAAATTCCAATCATTGATTTAGATAAGGAATAGAAATGTTGGTAGATTGATTTTAGAGAATTAATTTTCTAAAGTAAATATTCTACAAGGCTCAAAACACACGAGAAAAAAAACTATTATTTTTTTTTATTAATATTAAAAAAGCTGTTTATTAGCCATTAGTAGAAGTTTTGCTTCTTGTTGGGATTAAAGGTTCACTTCCAGTCCTAATTATATTGGGTACCAATTAAATTAGTTTTTAATGAAGGGCAGGTTCTAAATGGCTTCAGATACATTGCATTATCAATTAATAAGTTATATTTGCAGGGTTGGATAGGATTGAGCAACATTTTGGATTTAGATCCAGGAGAGATCAGAATTTGTATTCAAATCCAAATTTTCTCTTATGATCTAAGGGGTCGTTATATATTACATCACGCCTTTTTTGACGATATTCTAGTCCCCCCCCCTCTGTCACAATTAATCATATACAAACAAACCCCCCCCCCCCCCGCAAATTTGATTTGTATATAGGTAGAGCTATAATTCTTGTAAACAAGTACAGAATTCGCCTTTAAATTAAAAAAAAATCAGTAGAATTTCGGCTTCAATTTTAGTTTTGGCTGAAACGGTAACCCAAACCGAAACTTGTTTTAAACTTTTTTACAATTAGTAACGTTTTGTCCAGACCCCCCCCCCCCCCCAAACTCTTTACGTAATATGCGAATCGAAACAAAAAGATTTAAAATCTTAAAAAAAAAAAATATTTATTTCTTATTGACGGAAATGTTTCCAAAAAAAAAAAAAAAAAAAAAATAATAGACTAATAATAAGAAAGAGAAAGTAAAAAAAGAGGTGGAAGGAATTTTAAAAAGATTTTCTCAACTCCAAATTCGATTTCGTTTCGAAAGAAAAAGGTTCAAGAAAAATGTAAAGTGCAAGCAACTTTAAGAAAAAAAATCGGATCTTAAAATAAGATTCAAAATTCAATGTTCGGGCTCAGATCCAATTTTTGAGTCCCCCGCGAAAGCAATTTTTTCCGGGAATAAAAATTAATAAATATTAATTAATCATATATGTTTTCAAAAGATTATTAAAATAATAAATTAAAATAATAATTTGCTTTTATTTATTTGAACTTGGCGAGGCTAAATAAAATTTATTAACCTGAAAACTTTTTTGTTTTTATTATATTTATTAAGGTCTATATAGGCATCGGAGGCCATTTAGACCTCGATTCAATTTCAATTGATTGGTAGTCAATTTCTGAAATCTTAGGAGCAGGATCCTTGGTATACAAGGCATCTGCCAACTACGCCAAGCCCGAGGGCAGTGTGAGTGTTAAAAAAAATATCAACAATCAAATTTTTGATTATTTGAATTTTTTTTTCACTTTTATTGCTTAAAAATTGCCCTCGGGGCATGGCGTAGAGGTTAGCGTGCTAACCTCATATACCAAACGTCGCGGGTTCGGACCCCAGGCAGTCCGATGATTTTATTTAAGCCAATTGGATACCAAATGGCTTAAATAAGAATGCCTGGACCCCATATATGTATATTTTTTAATAACGGATATCGTAAAAAGTCTTATATGGCCTGAGTTGCCGAAAAGACTGTATGAATGTGTGTGTGAGTGTGAGTGTGAATGAGAAAAAAGTGTGAATGTTTTCTTTTATAAAAAAAAAAAAAAATTGCTTAAAAATTTAATTTAATTAATAAATATAAATAAATTACTGACATTTTTGTGGTCATAATGTATTTATCCCTCCCCCGCAACCTGTTAGATTGCATTCACCTGTAACCCAGGGGTGGTTTTTTTTTTTACAGTTATAAACCTCTGGAATGCCGAGTGGTGGTGGAGAGGGGGGTTGTATCCGAGTTTATAAGATGCCCAGGTGTGTCTGGAACGAGGGCAGAGCCAAGGGAGAAGGTCGTGAAGAAAAATACCCCTGAGAGTGAGAGAGGAAGGAAGGAAGAAAAACCACCACCCCCCCGGGAACAAAAAGGTAAGACACAGCTGAACATATACACCACCCCACACCAATCTCTCTTTACGATTAATATCAATTTATTCAAAACGCCCCATGTGCACTCGGTTTTTGATGAAATTTCACGCACAACACCCAGGAGTTTGGGATGAGATAAAATTAATGATCCATGTCGTTATTAGATATCTGATATATTTATTTACCTTTTTTTTATAACTAACAGATGCGTTCACTCTTTCCCTTTTGACGTTTAATTTTGAATTATTTTTATTTTTTTTTTTTTTAATTTTCTATGATATATGTATATTGATATTGAAATTTCCCATTTTTATTTTTTTTTTCAGATGCCAAAAACTTTATGAAATAAAAAATAAAATATATTGGCTTTATAAACAATTTTTTTAGGTTTAAATATTTTCTAATAAGTTTCTTTTTTTTTAATTTAAAAAGTTTTTTAATTTTTTACATATATCAGCTGGAGTTTCTTTCGATCACCACCTATTTTTATACCTCGAAATTTAATATTTAAAGATTCTATTGTAATTTTTATCATTTAAAATTTTTTAATGACTTTCTATGGCTGCAAGGGTTCATTGCTCCCCTGGCATCCTATAGGAGGGGGCAGAGGGGGGCAATATGTCTTCTTTTATTTCATTTATTTTTAAAAATGATACATTTTTACTTTTGAAAAATAAAATATTCTAAATTAAAAAAAAATTAAAAGAGTAATTAAAAGAGTTTAATTTCATTTTTTTTTCCCAAAATATTTTATATAGACCCTATTGTATTTCTAATTTCTAAAAACATTTTATATTGAGTTAAAAGAAGAAAATTAAAAATATTTATTTCCTTCAAATAGTATAAATATAGCCTAAAAAATTTTTTTGATAAAATCACTAGCAAATTTTTTAAAATTTTAATTTTATTAAAATTGTTATTTTATTTAAAATTTTTAAAGCTTTATAGTAGATTTGTTTTTGTTTTATACTATTTGAACATATAAAATTATTTTAATTTTCCAAAAAAATTTTTTTGCCCCCCCCCCCCCTGATTAAAATTCGTTCCTGCGCCCCTGTATAGCTGTGACTCCTCTATTATTGCTCTCTTTAGAGCTCTGAATGGATGGGATGGGATATTGTCTGAAATTAAATATATATCGATACAAATGGCAAGCACAGAACACAACTTTCAATTACTGAAGGTAAGAGAAAGTTGTTTGTTGTGCGACCAGTTACACCAGATTTTTTTGCTTGAATCGGTAAAATTAAAATTAGGTTTTTTTTTTAGAGAGAGAAGTGGAATAAACATGTTGGTTATGATTATTAAGCATACAGTAAACATAAATAATCAATTATGCATAAATATGCGATGCACAAATGAAATTATTTATACAAACTACAGAATATCTATCTCTTTCTAAAAATGAATTAAAACGTACGAGAGATTTTTTTTAATAAAACCCTTTTTAAATTTTTCTGTTTTGATTTTAATTTGAGACTAAAACAATTAAGAAACAAAACATATTATATTGCATTTTAATATAGCAAAATGGAGTAGAGAGATTCCAGATTTTTTCATATCGTCGTATATATCTCTGACAAAAGAGAGAAGAGAGAGCTCATTTAGTTATTCATAAAAAAATCCAATTACTATTTTTAATTTCCTCGGCCTCCGACTAAGTTGTAGCCTTGGGTTCTTCAACCAGTTAAATTAAAACCTCTTAAATTATTTTTCATTTGTGGTTGGATCTCTTACTCTAAATAAAAGTCTGCTCGGCTCGGTGTGAAATTGTTTTTTTTTTTTTTTTTTTTTTTTTTTTTTAACGCTTGACTATAAAGCAAGAATTATTCTTGCTTAGAAGCTAATTAGCTTCCGATTGCTATGGGAGAGCCTCGTTTAAAAACAATTAAACGTAAATTTTATACGCATTTGATTTTCTCTTGCAAATATTAAAAGCTTAATATTCTCTTTTAGTCAAGCTATGATAAAAAAAATACCTATAGTCTGTTTCAAAATTTTATTTAATGAATATTTAATTTACCGTTCAATATTTTAATTGTAACTAATATAGAGATGTATATTTGGACAAGATATTGATATTCAATAAATACCTCGATTCAGGCCAACTATTTATAGATATATTGAACAGTGTATGTTTTTATTGGGCCAAGCGCTCCATAGCCCCCGGGAATCGAACCCAGGATCTCCAGCCTTTCCGGGGCATCGTTATGTTATCCATTGCACCAAATCACTGGACCTACACCAACAAAAACTTACTTCCTATATATGCAAGTTGAGCATGCATTTCTCTAACAAGAGAATTTCAGAGAAATTAAAAAAAAATATATATATATTTACGCTAACTATAATTCATTCCCTTTGCCATTAGGACTTTGCTGCTTACAGTAGGGTGTTAAAGCAGGCCCAGATGTCTGTCCCTTCCTGGTTTAAAAAGCGAGAAATTTTTCTTTAAAAATTCTCTTGTTAGAGAAATGTACAGTCAACTTGCGGGTGTGGGAAGTGAGTTTTAGTTGGTGTAGGTCGAGGATGCCGATGTACCGGAAAGGCTGGAGATCCTCGGTTCAATTTCAGGAGGCCTTGGGGCGCATGGCTGCCCAACAAATAAACATACACTTATGTTAAATGTAAAAAAAATAAAAAAAAACGCTTCTTATTATATTTTTGATGAATAAAAAATACGTAGTTTTTCTACATATTTTCAAATTTTATCTTTATTTTAGATATTTTGTAACATAAAAATTCTTTCATTCTATATTGTAAAATGAAGAATGCTTTATTAATTCTTTTCTGGACCCTGAGGCTAATTAGAGCTAAATAAATATTCGCTAATTATTATAAATAAATTTTCTCGTTCATGGCAAAATGATTTTTTTTTTTACAATAGATGCATACAATAGAAAGAAATGTATAGAGGAAACAGGGTGTTAAAATTTTAAATACTGTTATAAATTATAAAAATTTCACTTGCTAAAGTTTCGATTCCGGTTTGAATTATCATCGGAGCTACAAACATGGAATTAATAATAAATACATAAGTTATTTTGTTTTGCTAATATAATCTGCTGTGCAAAATTATCGTATCACCCAGAGGCGTAGCGAGCTTAACTTGCGCCCGGAGCACAATACCTTTTTAGCGCCTCCCCCCCCCATTCGAAAACCATATAATATTATATGTAAAATATACAAAATTATTATATTACACTGGCACTAAATTTAAAATATATTTTCCAAAAATCAATTATAATAAAAATAAAAATTATCCAGAAATTTTTTGTTTTGCGGACCATTTGGAGCCCCTTTGTGACTAGCGCCCGGGGCATGATGACCCCCCTTGCCCCTCCCTCACTACGCCACTGGTATCACTGTATAGAGGAAACTAATTAAATTTAATAAAATATTGGCTGCATTCTTCTTGGAAATATTCCTTCTTACCTTCGTCATAATAAATACTACAGCTATAACAATTATTTTCAATTAATACAATCTTTTTTTAATTTGTTTTATATTATATTAAAAATAACATACCTGTAATATTGTCTTAAAACACATACAACAATATGTTTGTTTTTTTTAATATAATCTGATTCTTTACATGGGCGTAGCCAGACATCTTGTTAGGGGGGCCAACCCCTCGTTAGGCCGAGAGGGGGGGTTGCAATTAATATATACATAGATTATTAATTATTTATTTAAATTAAAAAAAAATTAAATTAATATAGTGGATTGGGGCGTTAAAAAAAAATTCCCAATGGGAAAAATATGTATTTGTTTTTATTTTTTTTGTTTTTAGGACAAGCCAGGGGGGGGGGCAACGGCCCCCCTGCCTCCCCCTGGCTACGCCCATGATTCTTTATATAAAAGCAAAACTAAATATCTCATCTATTTATTAATTCCATGTTTGTAGCTCCAATGATGGATCAAACCCGAACCAAAACATTAGCAAGTGATTACAATTTTTTATTAAATTTAATAAAATATTGGCTGCATTCTTCTTGGAAATATTCCTTCTTACTTTCGTCATAATAAAAATACTACAGCTATAACAATTATCTTCAATTAATACAATCTTTTTTTAATTTGTCCGTAGATGTGGCGACGATTTTTTATTTTATTCCTCTGCTTGGCTATCTGCCTTGCTGCAGAAGACAATGTCCATGAAAATGAAGTAGAAGACTCCAGGCCTTTGAGCGCCATTCGATTGCCAGGTAAATATTTTGTTAAATTATTTCTATCTTAATTGTGTCTCTGCTTGATTCTTTCAGGTTCAGTAAATTGAATTGAAATATTTATCTACTAAATAAATTTTCAAAGTCTACATATTTAAAAAAAAAAAGAAAATTAATTAAAATTTCTTTTGCAATAAATTATACATTTAATAGATGTTTTTTTTTTTTTGTAATTCTTATTTTTTATTAAAGTAGTCACGATGGCGGCTGCAAGATGCAGTTGGCCATTCTAAAGAGGATAAAATATAATTGTTCTTTTTTTCCTCTTCAAATGATATTTTTTCTTTTTTTTTGTTTTAATTTCTCTTCTTAAGTTAAACCCATTTTAGAGGGTTTTTTTTTTCTTAGTCTCAAGTTGGCAGATGGTCTTAATTTCCGCCTGCAGGGAACCGAAATGACGTCCAATCCTCACTTGAGATCTTATCTCGATCTCCCTCTGTATCTTCGCCTCTTCCCTTTCAGCTCAAGCGAATCACATCCAATCATATTTGAATAGCAATTTAGTCCCCATTTACAAATGAAACTATGACTATTTTAGATTATAGATCTAATAATTTATTAATATTTCCCAACTTATGAATGTTAATCGATTTTCCTCCCTCTTCTGAAAGGTCGTTTAGATTAATGTTAAGACAAACTCCTTTTGAGTGATTCTCCCTCTGCTTATCGGCTTATATCCTGTTATTTATGAATTATGGCAATTTAAATTACATTTAAAATGGTTTTTTAATGATAAGCTATAATATTCCATTTTTCTTTGGTATTTACAAATTCTTCCCCTCCTTTTGTTCAAATAAACTGTTTGAATAAAAACCAGGAAAATTCGAGAAAAAAGTTAAAGTGGAAGAAACAAATTTCTCTGTTCAAAAGTAAAAAAAATTTAAAAACTCAGTACAATCGGTGGCAAATTCTTTTGTAGATTGTGAATAAATCGTTAAAAATGTTTTAATTTAATTTAATAAATTTTAATTAGAAAAGAAGTGAAAGAATAATTGGTAAAATTTACTTATCCAATATTTTCATCGAAATATTTTAATAAAATAAAAAATACCTCACAGACACACACTTTGATAAAAAAAATCTCGCTTAATCCTGACGTTTAGGAAAATTTATTATATAAGGCTGCGATTTTACACATATAATTAAGACACAAATTATTTCATAATTTAATTTTGAAATTAAAAAAAAAAAAAGAAGTAACTCTTTGTTCTTTTTTAGACTATAATCTTTAATAACCAAGCGCAAGTGATTCATGCACTCTTGCCGGCTTATCACCCTGACCCAATAATTCATTTGAGCTTTCCAGCCTCTAATAAAGAGATTATATTTTTTACCAGTAATTTGCATCAAATAAAAAATTAAAAAAAAAAAAAATAATCTCCAATGAAAGATTCGAAAAATCATTTTCAAGATAAGAGAATATATTTATAATAAGAGAAAGAAAAAACGCAAAGAAAATTGTTTTTCTTTTATAGTGAATATTTACTAGGCCTATTCTGTAAAAAAATATGAATTTCTTCCAATCGTTTTTTCATATCCTTTAGTACTTGATTTTTTTTTTATTAAAAGAATGGCTCCGGTAGAACATCATTTGGCCAGGCGCTTAAATTTTAACTCTCAGTCAGGTCTATTCTCTAAAAACAGACGTTAAAATTTAAATAAACAAATGGGTGTTAAAAAGTAATGTGAAAACAATCAGCGTTAAAAAATGCTATTAAAAATCACTTCCTTGTCTCAAATAGCTATTCTGTAAATAAAAACTTTAAAGCCAAAGCGTTAAAATTTAGTAAATAGTATTAAAAATTAATGCCATGTCTAGGGGGTGACTTTAATATTTTAACGTCGTGTTTAAAATTAGTTTTTATAACACCCATTTGATTATTTTAAATTTTAACGCCTGTTTTTAAGCAAGTTTAGGAATATCCCTTGAAAATTTTTAACAGTACGTATAAGTAGGTAGAGTTTTGTTTGAAAAAAAAAAATGGAATTTTTTTCAATAAATATTAAATTAAAAATTAATTCATTTATTATTTTTTTTTTTATATTTGTTTGCAGCTGAACTGTCTTTACCCTCGAACATGATAACGCTACTAGCCTCAGCAGGTGCTGTGGTATTGGGTATCGCTGGAGTTGCAGTAATAATCTCCCTAGTGTTACCGATGTTTGGTCTTCGTGCTTGCAACCTCTTCAACACCTGTGCTCCATCGTCCAGCCTCCTGGACAATTATGCTTACAATGCAGTCATCAATCCTTCTGCCTATAATTACGATGCCGTATCTCCATATTCCGCTCAATATGTAGCAGCAGCTACAGCAAGAGACCCCTCCTCTGGGACATATTCTACTTCCTCAACTAACTATAGAAAGAGGTAACTTATTTAAATATAAACAATGCTGATGAGTGAATATATATTTTTCAATTAATTTACTGTATGTTATGACAAAATATAGCTACATAAAAGAATTTAGTCTGTTAGCCATTCTTTTCGATTATATAATCAAAATAATAAATTTTCTTTGTATCAAATTAAAAAAAAAAATAAAATAAAAAATAACATGGTCGCTTATCTCGTGTTTAACATAAAATTCAAATTATCACAGTTAAATTATTGCCCAATGTTTTAAACATTAATCGATAAATGGCCTGGTAATAATAACGACTAAAAAATAAATAAATAGCAACATGGGTGGGTAGATAAAGCGCCATTTTTTTTAAAGACTTACGCTATTTCTTAAGTTCTCTCACTCTCACCCTTAAACATTTATCATTTTCACCAATTTCATCATCACCCTATTCGCTTGAAATATTCAGAAACGCGGCTTTTATTTGATAAACATTAATTTACTTTGGCAAAAATATGTAAATTAAAATTAAAAAAAAAATTTATCATTAAATCAATAGTTCTAGGGCATATCCTCCAGTAGCGTAGCCAGGATTTCTGCTTGGGGGGGGGGGGCCCAAAAGTTTTGACACCCCCCTTCTCCAAGAAACTTAAAGTGGAGAAATTTTTTTTAGATAATATAATAATTATAAATAAAAAACAAATAAAAAAAATTTTTTTTTCTTGAAATAAAAAATAATTTTAATACAAAATTCGTAAATATAATTTTTTCAATTATTTATAGGTTTTTTGTTAGATTTTAGAATTTATGAGAGTTAATAAAATAATTATTTAAAAAAAAAAATCATTAGGAAAAACAATAGGTATTTTTTTTGTTTTGGAGAAGGCTTTGGGGGGGCCGGCCCCCCTGGGCCCCCCTGAATACGCCACTGATATCCTCAATATAACGTTATATATTTACTTAGTTTTTAGATCAGATCAAGGAATTAAAAAAGGAACAAACCCACAGGTCAAATCTTTAGACATGTTAAATTTTTCAAGTCTAGAGAGAAATATTTCAAATTTAAATAACAGCAACAAGATATTTTTCTTTCAGGTCGAAAGTATCAAAAACTTTAGTCCATATTCGCTTGTTTGAAGTAGTGATTTAATTATAATGAAGGGATTGAGATATCAGGCAAATTAGAATGCTAGAGGTTGAATAAAACTTCCAGAATAAGACGTTTCGGTTTGAATTTATTTGGCCTCCTTCAGTTATTGGACTACAAAAATTGTACGAAGATGTTAACAAAATGCACATATTATTATTATATTTATTAAATTGTCATCCCATTCTTGTAGGTTTACTATGAAATTTGCAGTTTGTATGTGCAGTTTTTATAATAATATGAACCAATTATTTTTCAGAAATTTTATTTACCGACGACTGATTGCAATACACGGTCATTCAATGTGACCAACATCTGGCCTGGAATATATAAAAAATTTTAACACATTGAATGACCGAAACTGTATATTACAATCAGTTCTGAAAAATAATTGGTTCAAATTATTATAAAAACTACACGTACAGTGAGGGACAATATTAAGTCCCACCCATGCGTTTGCTACTTGTATTTATTTCATTGCTTTTAAAAAAATATTATTGTATATATTTTTTAATGGAAACTTCTATCGTTCAAACCTAGAAAATTTCCAATAAAGATTTTCAATTTCTTTTATAAAAACAATGAAATAATCACAAGTAGAAAACGTATTGGTGGGACTTAATATTGTCCCGCACTGTACAACCTACAAATTTCATAGTAAACCTTCAAGAATTGGATGAAATTTCTTTAATTGATTAGGTTGGTTTTACTTACAATTATACATATATTGCAAAGCGCAAGTGTGATTGAACGAAGATTTGTCAATAATAAAATTTATTTGCTTCATACAAAATTATACCGTTTCTGTCTCCAAGATCAGAGATGAATGATTTAATAAGAATTTTTGTCTATATCTAAATTATTTATGCCCAGGGGCCCACTTCTTGTGGGTACGTGGATGGCGACCACGGGCTACCCGAGCTGAGACTGGCAGTCTTTCTGTTCTTTACATGTCTGTCTCTTCCTTCTATATTTTCAACAGGCGTCAGACCGTGCGTCGGGCCGGCCTGTTCTATTTCTTGCGGTCGCAAAAAAACCCATTCCGCAGACCTCGCACTGCGGGAATAATGCTAGGAAAGAAGGGTCTATATCTAAATTATTTGACCTATGTTTTTTTAATCCTATTATTAAAATCTCCATTTCACCTCCCCTGGGAGGTTGCAGCCCTAGCAGGCGTCTAGAATTGTGACGCAGTTCCAATCGTGCTTCTTAGATGTCGTGCAGTTTTTAAGATATTTTTCGTGCAAATGAAATTTTAATTTCATTAGTATAATAGGCGGATGCGAGAGTTTGTGTTTATACAGTTATATTGTAATTAATCTGGCTTTTTTACACAATTCCATCATTTTTTATTCTTCCTTTCTATCCAACTATGTCTCATAAATTAATAATTATTTTACCCGTCAATTTTTATTTTTTTTTAATTCTTTCTCTTTATTCATTTCTTGTTTAAACATAATTCAGGATGAGAACAGAGAGAAAAATCAAATTGAGACTGGATTAAAAAAAAAGCTCTTCTATATGTTTAATTAGATTAACTCAAGTGTTTATATTCCATGGATTTTATTCTCTTTTCCTTTTAACTTAATTGCAAGTAAAACTAATGGAAAAGTTATAAATAAATTATGTTTGCCTGGTAGGTGAAGGGGGGTGGGGGAAATGGATGAATTTGCGAAATGAAAATATAGTTTGATTATTAGAGTGAATTAATATCGAGGTTAATAATAGGAAGGAATTTCTATTGTTTCCTCTGGAATTTGACAATATTAATTAGGTCAGATATCTAATCTAATTATATAATAAAATATAGTGTCAATAATTAAACGAACCGCAGGGAATGTTTTCATTTATTTGTTTACTCTACCCCCTGAAGTTTTTTTTTTAAATTTTACTCAATTAGCTGAAAAGCATTGTGCTAAAAAGCTGTTAAAAAATTTTCATATATTTATATTAAAATTAATATAAGCAATACAATATTAAGATAAAATAAAAACAATACACACAATAGATAGACAATAACAAGGGGGGGAGACAGGAGTGACATTAATTAATATCATGTACTATGTTTATATAATTTGATAAGGCCTTATAGTTGAAACAGCAAGGGCTCCTGGAAAAAAAGCACCAAGACATAAATATGCATTCTTTTTAAACAATCAAGACCACTCAGAAAATTCTTCTGTGTAGATTCTTCTTATGTAGATTAAACAATTTGCCATCCTCGAGTTAGGCAAAAATATTTAATTTACCATTTGAAATTTCCAAATTGAAACTTTTTCAATCATAATATCGTCGGTCCAGTTCAAAACCGGTCTAACTCAGAAATATGCAATTTTGAGTTTTTTGCACAGACTATCTTCAAATTGCCTTTATTATCTTTGTGCAAGTCCGTTTCTTAAACAACTTAGTGAATCACCCCTAGATTGAGCGCGGGTAAGTGAACCAATTTTGATTTGTGGAGCGGGGTGCCTTCCAAGAGTGAATCATCTCTTTAAAAAACCTGAAATATTTAGGTGCAACAAAGGTTCATCTTGGAGTTTTATCCATAAATTACTGAAAAAAAAATAATGGAATTGAGAGACCAAATAAATTAGACCTTAATAAATTAGTAAATTCAACAAAAATTTCTCAGATTTAAAAAAATCTATCAATAATTGCCGTATAGTGAAGGTTCATCCCGAGTCGAAATTTAGCTCCTACATTTATCCCTATGCCCTGAAATAGTTAGAGTCTTACTGTAGCTCCGAAATTGAACCCTGACATTTACCAATAACATTTATTTATTTATTTATTCTCACTTCCCAAACAGACTACTGTCCATTAACTTGGGAAGCAACATTTACTTATAGACCCTAAGTTTTATTCCCTTAGGTCCGACTTTGGTCCCCGAACTTGGTAAAAGTGGAAATTTGTATCATTTTGGAATTCAAAGTCGGAAAAAATTTCCATTTTTACCATTATTCATATTTTTACTTTTGACTTGACGTCTTACAACGCATGTGTCTATAGTGGCTGGGTAGGGAGGCATGCACGAAAAAGTTTTTTTTTCTAAATATTTTTCAAATTATTATTTTATCTAAGCATAATTATTTCATTTTGTACTGGTTTAAAGAAATTTTCTTTAGACTGCCGAAGATCCTACCTGTTCTAAATATTCACGATTTATATAAAATAATTAGATTTTTTTCTCGTTGATACTTTTCCTTCAATCGGAATTCTTTTATTTATTTAATTTTAATTAAAAATATAGGATCCATTAATTTTTTCTTCCTTTTTTTATCTTTTTTTTTTTTTTTTTGATCAAATAGAATTAAATTCGAGTCTTTTATTTTCTCTCTTATCTTATAGGGCCTAGTAGATAATGAAGTGATTTCCGATTGGATAAATCCTTCTGATAAAGATGAAGCATTTTGAGTCGAATTGATTAACGGTCGTTAGTGGCAGTTCGATGTCTCTCTCTCTTTCTCTCTTGCTTTTAACTGCCCCTTACGGTACGTCGGTCCCTGGCAATCTATTTCGTGCCATTAATTGGCATAATGCGCTTAAGAAAACATCCCACTTGCCATTTGCAGTAGAAAATGTTCCAACTAATGAGCACCCATGAGCAAAATTGCTAAAAAAAAGGATTCCAGCCAATCCTAGGTTTGATCCTATTTTGATCATATTACTTTTTCATACCAATATATATTAATATAGAGAAAGTATTGGATTCATGTCAAAAATTCGATGGCGAGATTTTGATTGAAATACACGTTTTGAGGTCCCTTGAGTCTAAAAAAGTGGGTCCCGAAAATTGTCTGTGGGTCTGTCTATGTTCATTTTAAAGCTTGAAAGAATTGTGCTCCGCGGTTAAAATTTTATATTCAAGTTAGGCACCCCCCTGGCACGTGACACGAAGCTTTTGAACAAAATCGACCAACGAGTAATAGTACTTTACTGATGCAATTTTTCAATTTTTTTCTTCGATTTTTCAAAATTCGCTCCGACGATTTTCGATTAAGTAAATAAAAGTAAGACAATCCTAGTTATATTCTAACTCCTGCTTCATGAAGCTAGTTAAACAGTGATACCCTCCTAATTACCAGGTTGCCTATGTTTAATTTTTATTTCATTTTTTTTATGTCTGTCGGCTACCCTAATCATTCCCACTTTTTATTTAAACGATATTTTTAATGCCTATTTTTATTTATTTTATAAAAATATTTATTCTCTTTTTGATTCAAAACATACGAGAGAATCCCCTAGCGTGAAAGTCAATTATATACGTAAAATAATTTTTACACATTGTATTATTTCAAAATTTTCCTTTTTTAAAGAATTAATTTCCCTGAGGAAGGTTGTGATTGGCGATTGAAACGTCGATTAAACTAAATTTTTCTTCGAACTTGTTTGGTTTTTGTTAATTTTATAATATTATGTAAATTTATTAAATAGTGTGCAAAGTCTCTGCGAATTCTGAGTAAATCTCCACAGCCATAAAACATCATTTTCTTGAACATTATATTTTATTTCTAAAACGAAAGTTTTGATATACTCGGAAAAGATCGACCGGGAGTAGAAAGGTAAAGGGCCTGCCTCTCTCCCTGTCAACTTCGGTACTGGTTTGTTGATTGAGGGTTTGGTGCGTGTTCTCCGTGCACGATGTTACAGGAATATGTGACCTGGGAAAGATTTTTATGGATCATATGGGTTTTTAATAATTTATATTGAATAAACAAAAAAAATCTTGGAAATTCTAAAATGAAATAATTTTTACTTAAAAATCAATTATATAATTTTTTCAATTAATTTGCAAAAGAATACAATTAATTAATGTTTTCTTATTAGATCTCCTACCTGTTTTTTTATTGCCAATGTCGTTCCATTAAAAAATTTTAATTAAATCCAAATGAGTATCTTTGCCTCTTAGTAGTAATTAAACCATCGCCACCAGTAAAACTCGAGAGAAATAAATAAAAAAAAAACTTTGATTACCGGGTGCTTAAGATTTTTAGTTTATACCCCGATTGAGTGACAGACAGACAAACACCACTTTAAGGCAGATATTAAATTTATGTTAGACAAACAACGCGCAACAACATCAACAATAACAACAGCAAAGTGGAAATGGCTCAAATCTCAAGTGCGTGTTCCAAATAAAAAAAAAATAATTTGCAAATCATCTTAATTTAGAAATAATAGAGGGGAAAAAATATCTAATTAACATTAGATTAGAATGTATTTTCGTAACAAAAAGCTTAAAATTAAATTTCTTGCAAACTGAGCTCGAACAAATTTAATTAAATGGCAGAAGATCACTTAGTGACTTTCTCTGGTTTAAAAATATGTTTGCATGTAAAATAACATAAAACAGCAAAAACACGATTTCCTAAGAATTAGAAAATTTTTTTTTAAATGTGTTAAAAGTTCCAAAGGGAACCGACCCCGGTACGGAAATTTATACCCAAATCCCCATAGGGATTTAATATTGGCTCTATGGATGGAAAAGCCGAAAAATGAATTTGAAAAAAGTTTAACACTTTACGAAAAATTTTATTGATATACTTTTTAAAGAGCATCTAAAAAATAGTTGATTTATGAATTTTAATCAGGCCCTCCGGCTTGGCGTAGTTGGTAGCGAGCCTGCCTTTTATACCAAGGTTCGCGGGTTCGGATCCCAGGCAGTCCGGTGATTTTATTTAAGCCATTTGGATACCAAATGGTTTAAATAAAAATGCCTGTACCTCCAATAGATATAATGTGTGTGTGAGTGTGAGTGAGAAAAAATGTGTGAATGTTTTTATAAAAAAAAAAAAAAATTATTCAGAATGCTCCTATCTTTTTCCAAGAGTAAAGTGTGTTTCAAGAACAAAATGAGAATATACATTTTAAAGAGCATCTAAAAATCAAAAAATTATATCAGGAATGAAAGTTAGAAGAAATCGTAGCCAGAATTTTTGTTTTAAAAAATATATTTCTAACAGCAGTTAGAAATGTATTTTTTAAAGCAAAAATTAGTCCTCGGGGCTTGGTGTAGAGGTTAGTGTGCTAACCTAGTATACCAAACGTCGCGGGTTCGGACCCCGGGCAGTCCGATGATCTTATTTAAGCCAATTGGATACCAAATGGCTTAAATAAGAATGCCTGGACCCCATATATGTATATTAAATCAATAACGGTTATCGTAAATGTCTTACATGGCCTGAGTTGCCGAAAAGACAGTGTGAATGTGTGTGTGAGTGTGAGTGTGAATGAGAAAAAAAGTGTGAATGTTAAAAAAAAAAAAAAAAAAAGCAAAAATTCTGGCTGCGTTTTCTTTTAACTTTCATTCCTGATGTAAATTTCACCAGCCATGAAATACCCTTATACTAAAAAAATAATTGATTTTTGAATTTTAATCAAAATCGTTGGAGCGAATTTTGAAAAATCGAAAAAAAAAACTGAAAAAGTACATCAGTAAAGTACTAGTACTTTTTGTAGGTAAGAGAAAGTAATAAGTGTTTGAAAAAAAGTGTCTTAGCAATACTCATCTGAGTCCATCTTTAGGAAGGTCTTCCGTGGGAATCTCTCTCGGATTGTGCTTCTGATCAAAATTATAATATGATATGATTAGCAAGTTTTTATCTATGAGAGACAGCTTAAGATTTGACATTTATTTTTTGCATCAATAGAATAATAAATTTATTCTTTTTTTCCAACAACATAACAAATTTCTCTTTTTCTCAAGTATATATCTATATAAATATGTATTTTAATTAAATATAAGTGTGTTGTTTTTGTATGAAAGGGCATCGAGCCAAAGAAATAAAATATAAAAAAAAAAGAAAAAGACAGAGAGGGAATGTAGATTTTGTATTGTGTGTAAAACTTATACATTGGAGGCCATTTTTCACAAAAGCAAATGGGAAGAAACACCGCAGTCTAGTTTTGGGCTGTCGGACAAATTTCTTGTTTATTTCTAGATGAAATATGGAACTGAGAAAGAAGGAGAGCCGATGCCAGCAGCTATTAAAGCCTTGTGGGTGGGAAGGGGGCAATTTATGCATATAATAGGCCATTCGTCGGAAAGGAGAATGAAGCCGTTGACAAAGACTATCCCCTGTTTATTTTTTTATTTTACAAAAACTAGGACAACAAAAGTACAAGATACGAACAGTAAAGAGATAAATTATTATATAACAAAATGGAATTCTTGTTTTTTTTTTTCCAATAGGGGTTGGTTTTGAAAGATTTTATGGAAATCAATGTTGATTTTAATGAATCCAGATTATTGTATATCAGCCAAATACATCGGAGATGCAAAAGGGGCGCCACGCATTATTTTTGCCTAGTCGAGGTGAAATCCAAAAAATGAGCCACGCTTTTCTGAATTATATAAAAGCGAGGAAATATTTTCGCTTAAATAAAACCCCTACTGAATTTTATTTGTTACATGTATCCTCGCTTTTATATAACTCAGAAAAGCGAGGCGCATTTTTTTTCACCTCGACTCTGGCCAAAAATAATACGAGGCGGCCCTTTTTGCATCTCCGATGTTTTTGGTTGAGATTTCATTTCTTTTTGTGAAATATTACTTTTAAACATTATTTAACCATTGTTTTTTTTTTCAATAGGATTCGGGCCAGTAGTTTCAATTGAATCGTTTATTTCAGAAACCACCTAAGTGCGCTTTTTTCAACTTTCGGAAAACTAAAGAAAACTGTTTTGCAGCTTAAGTATAGGTCTAGTCCCCTTCAAATATTTTTTTACCAAATCAAAAACATGCTATTGGGATAATCTAAAAGATGTATTTACCTTTAAATTGTACAGTAGCGCCAAAAACACATGATTTGAAATTTTGTGGCTTAGGTAGTTTCTGAAATAAACGATTCAATTAAAAGTCAAAAAACCCCAAATAAAGGTCAAATAAAGTTTTGTTTTAAAAAACTTTTTGACTTTTAATTGAACCTACTGGTCCAAATCCTATTGGAAATTGTAAAGAAGGTTCCTGAGCTTCATCAAATTGTTTTTTTTTTTTTATTAAATATTTATCAATCCCAAGAAGATCCTTTATATGCATTCAAAACAATAATCAATGTAAAAACATCGTTTGTTATTCATTCAAAACAATAAACATAGGATTTGACCAAATTTAATAAAATTTTAGGGTTTTTATTTTTGTTATGTTGGTTCAATGTTAATACATCGTTTGGTATCCTTTCGAAATGATAAGGATTTGACCAAATTTTAAGGTTCTAGCTTTTTTATGTTGGTAGCACTTATTCTTATTCACGTTAATCTATTTGTATTAATATATCTGAATGGATCTATCAAAAAAATTTTATTCCATTAGGGATTAAAATTACTAATATTAATAGATTTGTTCGTATATTACGTCATCTGGATGCAAAAAGCTCAGGAATTGTCTTTTCGCCATGTTAAAGATAGGACAAATTTGAAATTTGTATACCGGTATGTCGGTTTTGAGAACAAAATAAATTTATATAAAATGAAAAGACCTACTTTGGAAAGGTAGTAGAGCTTTTTGAACAATTAAAAAAAAAAGTCGAGCGACCCTCGCTCACCAGGTACTATTTACTTAATTAAAGTCTGAAAAGAAAATAAATAGTTGTTTTTTCTCGTTTATTTTGTGAATAAATTGTATACTATTGGTAGTTAGAATAAGTTTTATTTGATCGTCAAGTCAATGTCCCCTAAGTTGGGGATTAATTAATGAATTGAAGTCCGGCATGGCTTAATATCTCTCTCTCTCTCTCTTGTCCCCCTACCACCCCCTCCCCCTTTCCCACTCCTCTCTTCTCTAATTCGCACAAATTCGCCAACCAGATCGGCTTTAATATAATAAAGGATGGAATTGATAATCAGATGCAATTTATGCGAGACAGAATCTATGCAAATCCAAATCTGCAATGCACAAAATGTTGCTTTCAAGCATCATGTTCGTAACAATTCTTGGTTAGAGGATTTTTTGTTATTAATACTGTATAATTAGAGATGTTTTTTTTTCTAAATAACACTTGCTGTTTTAATGCCGTTTCGGTCGCATAGTTTGGTTGTTATTGGTTTTATTTATTGCACTTTTATGACAATGCAAAATAATACAACATGTTTATACATGATACTACCTGTACTTATTTTTGAAAATTCTGAGTGCCCTGATGATGAGTGCGACTAGCTCTCGAAACGTCGGCGACAGAATATAAAGTTTTTTTATTTTACCTGACTGCTGTGTCCCGGGAAAGCCCCCGCCTCTTCTAATTGATAATTATAACTTTTTTTTTTGATTTTAGATGTTTTATTTTTGTTAAGACTAATAAATTCGTCTCTCAGCTTAGAATCAAATAAAATTCAAAAATAATACTCAAAGCATGGGCGTACCCACCGGGCGGCGGCCAGCCCCTAGAAGCAAAAAAAAATGTTTATAAAGTGATGAAAAGAAACAAAATTGGTGGATGGTAACGGGAATGATTTTTTTTTGTTAGAATTTGAGGGATTTAGGCCTTTAATTCCAAGGCTTTTCCCCTCTATATAAAAATAGCTATGTCACAATCTGGACGACCATGATCTGCCCCCCTGGGCGACCATGTTCTGACCATGCCCCCCCCCCTAGATTTGATCCTGGGTACGCCCATGACTCAAAGGGCTCAGCTTTAGAAATCACCCAAACAGCTACTTAGCCATCAAGAAACTTGTTAATTGAGCCTGCGACCTAGGATAAAGAAGGTTCAAGCCCAGGGGAAAGAATATTTTTTAAATAAACAAATCGCTTACTTTTTACTTACTTGTTAGCTATATATATTTATTGATAATGTAGGGGGCTCGCTGGTGTAGCGGGCTAGGGTGTCGGCTTTTATAAAGATCCCTGCTAACTTCACGAGGTGTCGGTAGATGGCTACGGCCAGAGGCCGGTTGGGTTTGAGGTGTGTGTCTTCGAGCACGTAAGCAACTCGGGTAAATAAAAGGGGATCCGGATAGGAATTTCAAATAATAATAATTGATAATGCATTAGTTTTACTTTCTCTTTTTGACATTATTTTTACTTTCTTTCTCTTTTTTCCCAGATCTCTTGACTATGTGGGTCCTATTTTAAAGTTACTCAGCACCACATATGACAAATATGCTGCGCCTCGTATACAGAATGCACGTCACGTCAGAATTTCTGAGGAGCCAATAACAACAACAACAACAACAAGTCACCAACAAACACCATCTGTACCAACATCAAACACAGGACAAGCAGAAAATTAAAAAAATTAAATTAAAAAAAAATCCTGATATTTTTCAAGAGCCTGATATCAGATTATTCCGTCCTTTTATAATATGTTCCTATATTAAATGGAAATCCATAATGGATAATTTATTATTATATTAAAATATATTAGCTATTATTAAGAATTTGTTTTCTTTTTACATTCAGGTGCTCACATGTGGTTCGTGGGAGTTACTAATTACCCGAGCTAAGACTAGCATTTCTTCTTCTCTCCGTCTTCCTTTCCATATCAAACTTCAGACTATATGAAATATATAGAGAGAAAGTATTGGTTTCATGTTATAAATTGATTTCAAAATACTTTCTCTCTATATCATACTATATTATAATTGCCTAAGACCGTGTCCGATGTGTGAAACAACCAATTTTTTCAGGCCTCAGGGATATCGCCATGGTAACAAAATATAAATATTTACCCATGTTTACGATTTTTTTTATTTATTTACATTTTGAATTCTAAAATATCGGCGTAAATTTCTTTTGTCTGTGTACCGGGAGAGTCCCTGAAAGGATATGATTCACAAAAAATCTTAAGTTCATGAATAATTAACCGCAAAAATAATCTCTACATATAAAAATGAAAAGTCTTTTCGGAAATCCATGTATGTACCGGTATGTATATAAGTAGGCGAGCAAGGGGGGTCCAGGGGCGTAGCCCCCTGATTAGACGGAAAGCCCCGCCGAAGGCCAAATGGCTTAAATAAAATCATCGGACTGCCTGGGGTTCGAACCCGCGACGTTTGGTATACGAGGTTAGCACGCTAACCTCTACACCAAGCCCCGAGGGCCACAAATAATTAAATAAATACTGTTTATATAATATTGATATTATAATTTTGTAATTTATATATAATATTTATTATATAATCTCTTAATAAGATTTTTTTTATTTTAAAACACTCCCACTATTTTCCCACTCACACTCACATTCACACACCCACACACAGTCTTTTCGACAACTTAGCCATCTGCCAATCAATAAAAATTAGTTCAATATTCAATAGTCACTATCATAGGAACGCCTGGTAGTTAGGCAACGAGTACTGTTTAACGGATGCTAGGATAAATGAAAAAAAGAAACTCCGCCTCCTTCACCCCCACTTGTGTCCACGCAGCAACTTTTCATATTTTTCTATTCGCTCAGAAAAAGTAGGCTGAGCTTCCTTTCCATATTCCTTTTTCTAGTGTATTCAAAGGAGGAGTTAAACCTCCCTTGATTCTCTTTCGTTTCTCATCCCTCATCCCCCACTTCTGGTTGCCTAACCGCTAGGCGTTCTCTTGACTAAAAATCTGTGACTGATCGCACAGCACAGTATCTTAACTTCGGAAAGAGAAAGTTGTGTACTGTGCTGTCACCCCAGATTTTTTTGTGTCGAAATATATTTAGATTCCGATAGCATAGTATTTTCAAACATTGCCAATTTCTCCTCCATTCTCTGTAATTGGCGTTAATCTCTGTTGAGAGATCGGAAATACATGCAATTGATACACATAGGCGCCGGAACTGGGGGGGGGGGGCAAGGGTACATTGCCCCCCCTGGCATCCTACAGGGGGGGCAGAGGGGGGCAAAATTTCTTCTTTTATTTCATTTATTGTTAAAAATGATATATTTTACTTTTGAAAAATAAAATCTTCTAAATTAAAAGAGTAAGAAATTCATTTTTTTCCAAATTTTTTCCAAAATTTGTTGAAAAATCACTACCAAATTTTTTAAAATTTTAATTTTATTAAAATTGTGATTTTATTTAAAATTTTTAAAGTTTTATAGTAGATTTGTTTTTGTTTTATACTATTCGAACATATTAAATTATTTTAATTTTCTAAAAAAAATTTTTTTGCCCCCCCCCCTGAATCAAATTCGTTCCGGCGCCCCTGTTGATACATACAAAATTTCCATAGGCTCTGTAAAAAATTTGCTGTAAGGATTTTTTTACAGAGCCTATGGAATTTTTGTATGTATCAATTGTATGTATTTCCGATCTCTCAACAGAGATTAACTCCAATTACAGAGAACGGAGGAGAAAGCCCTTGAAAACCTGTGTTTTTCTTGTCATCTGATTATGACGTCACATTTGCATGCGTATTTGATAAGCCTTTTGTGATTGGCCGATAGTGGCCAATCAGAGCGCTTCTTTTAGTCGGGTGTTGGCATCAAGTCTCTCTCTCTCTGCTTGCCGTTGTCCCATCAGTCGCCATAATGAGGGCCTGTGTTAAACATCAAATCTGTGCTTGTTTGATCCAATAAAAGAAGCTACTTTTGATTGTGTTAGTTGAACCCACACTGTTCTCATGTATTGCTTGCTGATGTTTGAACATTTACCTGAACACTCTTCTCACCTTAACAAGTGAGTGATGACTACCAACCATCTAAACTGTCCTTCATTAATTCCATCCAAGGATTCCTGCAAAACGCTTGATTGCATCCAAATCCAGGTACCCTACGCTATCTTGCTTTCCTAATTATTTTTTTTTTCTATTTGCATAGTAAAATAAAAAATCTGATGTGCTGGCGCACAGCACACAAATTTCTCTTACCCTTCGGTAAGAGAAAGTTGTGCACCGTGCTGTTCACACCAGATTTTTTGTGTCGAAATATATTTAGTTTTCCATAGCACCTTTGTTTCAATCTTGGCCACTTGCATTTCATAAGTAAAAAGTAAATAAAATGTAATGGATTAATACATTGAAATTTATTACCCAAATAGAAAGAGAGGGAAGATCATGATTGCAAGTGACAAAGAGAGTGACGAAGAAACTGACTGTTCTTCTATCGTCTAAAAATAAAACAATGTCACCCATTATTCTCCGAAACAATTAAATCGAGCAAAACATAATAAAAAAAATAAATAAAAAAAAAAAAAAGAAAACGCCCCGGGTATAGAAGGTACTCTTCTATACCGAGCGTCGCGGGTTCGGATCCCAGGCAGTCCGATGATTTTATTTAAGCCATTTGGTATCCAAATTTAAAACTTAAATAGAAATGCCTGGACCCCCAATAGATATATTAAACATACCAAAGCCCCGCTCGGGGCCTCCGGGGCTCGCCCCTGGACCCCGCTCCTACTTATATACATACCGGTCATACATTTTCCCTTTTCATTTTTATATGTAGAGATTATTTTTGCGGTTAATTATTCATAACTTAAGATTTTTTGTCCTTTCGGGACTCTCCGGTACACAGACAAAAAATTTACCGATATTTTAGAATTCAAAATGTAAATAAATAAAAAAATCGTAAACATGGGTAAATATTTATATTTTGTTACCATGGTATCCCTGAGGCTGATTGGTTGTTTCAATGGATTTTAAGAGAGATGATACGAGTATCGTTAAAAGTCTTAAATGGCCTAAGTTGCCGAAAAGACTGTGTGAATGAGAAAAAAGTGGGAATGTTTTTTTATAAAAAAAAAAAACAATAAAATTATTTTCTATTTTTATTATATTCATAAGATTAAAATAATAAAAATAAGCAATAAAAGTAATAAAATAAAAAACTGAATTATTAGAAAATCGAAAAAAAAAAAAAAAAAAAAAAAAAAAAACTGAAAATGTACATCAGTAAAGTACTAGTCCTTTTTGGCCGATTATGATTGAAAGTTTATTTTCACGCCTCAGGGGGCCCTTTAAATTTGTATTCTGAAATCTTTTGAAGGCCACTTTAATCTTATACTTCAGAGGAAAGATAAGATCAGAATGCTCTAGGTTCAATAAAACTCCCAGAAGAAACTTTAAATCATAATAATTTCTTCTCACACAAACAGATATTGTCAAATATGACGTAAGACAAATAATTAAATGTTCTTTGTACCTTGAATCCCCCTTTCCCACTTATATCGTTCTCGTCGATTAGGCTCAAATTGTCATCCTATTGAGAAAAAGAAGTAAAATGCGAACAATAGAAAGCAAAAAGGCCGATTTCAAAAAGAACTTAAGTAGCTTTAAAAAAAAAAATCTTTTTTGGTCGAGTTCACTTGAATCAATATCAATCTTCATCATAGCTTAAATACGTATATTGAAGTTTTTATTTGATGTTGACATCAAAAATTCATTCATTTTTTACAGCACTAAGGTCTATGGAAAAAGAATTTTACTTTTTTTTTTGAAAATAATGGTTTCTGAATTCTGATTTTTATTCAAAAGGGTCCAGACACTCCCTTTAAACAAAAAAAATTAATATTATTATTTTATTCATTCAAAAGTTCGTTATGTTTATTAATAGGACTACTAATTTGAATCCAGAACTAAAATATAATAAATTATTAAGTAATGGTTAATTCCAGGAGGAGTGGCTGATTATATATTGAGTAGTGAGGATATCCAGGCAGCCAAAAAACAATAAAGAAAATTATATTTGTCTTTATTTCATATATTTGTCTACGTTGAACCAGAAGTCATGCCATCCGACGAATGTTCACTCAAACACATTGTCAGGAGTTGACTAGAGCCTCTATAAGCTCGAGGCAAACAACATTTGTCCTGATGAAGGCCGGAATATCGGCCGAAACGTAGACAAATATATGAAATAAAGACAAATATAATTTTCTTAATTGTTTTTTGGCTGCCTGGATATCCTCACTACTAAATTATTAATACTACATTATTCTCCTGTCCTTGAATGTGCCACTGCCCCTCCGCTCTACACCAAAAAGGTCGGCTCCCTTCCCTTTATAAATCCTGCCACCGCTATTGGCCAAATACGTGTAAAAATAAGTAGGCTTTTCAAGCAATACCAAAGTACGTCTGAATCCTGGATTGGTGGTCCTTGGAACGTCTACATAGAATAATAATTAAAACATATATTGTTAACCCCCTGAATCTCAAAATGAGATGATTCACTCTCCTAAACAATATGTAATTAATTAGAGAGAGGTGGATAGCTGAGTAGATCTTGTAGTAAGGAAGAAAGAAAAGAGCGATTCCAGCTAATTTTATTTCGCTTATTTATCGCTTCAAGCCGACGTTTCGGTCAGATATACGACCATCAGGGCTGAAGCGTGTCAACAAAAATCCTCAAAATGTCGAATGGCACAATCGTATAAAATATCTAACCTTGACTCGCATAGCCTGTTGGTCCTTATAAAATGGCAAAAAATATTTTATACGATTGTGCCATTCGACATTTTGAGGATTTTTGTTGACACGCTTCAGCAGCTATCTGACCGAAACGTCGGCTTGAAGCGATAAATAAACGAAATAAAATTAGCTGCAATCGCTTTTTTCTTTCTTCCTTACTATGTAATTAATTTTCTTTAAATAAACCTTATACTTATCATTTTGTTTTTCGACATTGAACCCATGATCTTATTTTACATTAATTTATATGAGAAAAATAGTTTCGTATAACGAGTGTTTCGCTTTACGAGTTTGATTTTGAAACGAATTATTCTCGTTAAGCGGGGTTCCACTCATGGGCGTCCGCAGGGGAGGGGGCAACCAGGCACTTCCCCCCCCCCCTGGAAAATTAAAATGATACAAAAAAATGTATAAAAACAAAAAAAAAAATACAAAAAAAAACCTTTCACAGTATACATCCACCTTGCCGCGGTGAGAAAGCTTTAAATACTAAGAGATGTATAACATTATTAATATCAAAATACGTTTTTTTTAACTTATCTGGAAGTGACTTGCCCCCCCCCCCTGCAAAAAATCCTTGCCCCCCTGCAAAAAATCCTGCGGACGCCCTTGGTTCCACTGAATTTAACTATGTATATTAAAATGATTATTTATATCATCACTTTGAAGAAATTTAAAATCTTTTTTTTACTTCGGCTATTTATTTTTTAATAATTTCTTTTAAGTTCTAGAAATAATTTTTTCTCTTTCTTAAGAAAATCACTTCGTTTTTTTTAATTATTAAACCCTTTAATTTATGAACCGAATTTCAAACATTATAAATTTTTCATAAAGTAAAATATTAAATACGATTTCGCTCTATAATTTAATATTTCAAAGTAGAGAGAGAGAAAGAGAGATCAATTTTAAAATCAATATGACAATGCATGGCAGTTCGCTATTGAGATGAACCCGATTTATTTAACTTTTAATAATTTAACTATGAACTCATATAACATCTATTCTATTCAATCTAGGGGGTGAAAGATATAAATAGGTAGTAATATTGACGATTGAATAGAATTTTAAAAGTAGGTTGAAAAGTGATTACTAATGTTAGTAAAATGAAAATTGACAAAAAGATTTTCTTTGAAAAAGAGTGAATATCCCTGATAGCAAATAAATATATAAACAGTGATAGTAAAAAAACAGTATTTTTCCAGTCCCTTATCGAGAAATTTATAGCCTCATAAAAAAAGAAAAAAAAACTCTTTGGGCGTAGAGGTCTCGCTTCACATTCCATTGGTCAATGGTTCACTTTTTGTCCAAAACAATTAAATATATTTAAAATAAAATCGATACCAAATATCCTCTAAATTTCTTAATTTTGTTAAAGTCAAGTGCAAAATTTTATATTTTAGCCTCAAAACGCGTATTTCCGTTGAAATCTCAACATTAAATTATTTTTCTATGTTTCTTATTACTTTTTTTTTTAAATTTATTTTAAGGTCTTTTTGGGCATAGGAGGTTATTTAGACCCCGTCTCTATTTAATTAATTTTATTGAAATAAATGTATGTCGCATGAGACGGGATGGAACCCTTGGGTCAGGGGGTTGCCCGGGGGGGGGGGGGGGGGGGCCCCCCCCCCCTCGCTTAAAAAAAAAAAAAAAAAATATATATATATATATTCCTTTTCCATTTTAATTTTTTTACCCCCCCCACTCCATTAATTTAATTAATTTTTTTTTTTTTTTAAAAAATAAATAAATTATTAATATATTATTTTACCCCCCCCCCCCCCCTTCCGGGGGGGGGGGCTCCTCCCCCCCTGGTTCCCTTGACCCTTAGCACAATAGGCAGAAACTCTACCGCGCTATGGCTTAAGGGCTTACATCCTTTCGGTTACTCATTCTGTGGCCTTTTCCAGGAACAATTCAGTATTCAGTTCAATAATAATTTGTACAGTTTAGAGAGTGCCTGCTCAGGGGCCCACATCTTGTGGGTACGTGGATGGCGACCACGATCTGCCCTAGCTGGGACATGCAGTCCTTCAGTTCTTTAAATGTTAAAAAAAAATGTCTGTCCCTTCCTCTTTTCAACAGGCATCAGACCGTGCGACGGGCCGGCCTGTCCTACTCAGGTCGTAAAAGCATATGATAGGGTTGGAGGGAAAGAGTGAGGTCCGCCGACCCCGCATCACGGGACAAGGCGAGGAGAAAAGTAGAAGAAGAAAGTTTAGAAATAGTATATTAGTCTTTTTAAAAATACAATATTTGAATTTCATGTCAGATTGTATGTAGGGGCGCTGCGATCTCTCATGCAATGCAGATGGCGTGCATGTTGAAATGCGGCAGCCATCTTGTTTTTTCTCAACTAATTCAAATGAGATTGGCACAGATGTAACAACTTTTGTAATCTTAGCTGAATTGTAAATATTAATAAATATCTTCAAAGCATGCATTTCCGTTTAAATAGCCGATTGATTTTTTTGTGATCACATTTCCTTCCTACTGATAGTCTACTTTCAAAATTTAAATATGGTTCATTAAGCAAAGAAAAAAAGGGAACTCGATTTCCTTCCCATCATATATAAAAATTTCATTAAAATTTTTTTCTAAGCCATAGTACTTTTTAATGTAAAAAAAAGTTGATTTCAGCAAGAAATAAGTTGGTTCCACCTTGAATATAATATAATAGATATCACAAACTGAGTTTGCCATATTTTTAAAATGCAAAACTTTTTTCCCCCTCGCAAAATCTCTCTCTCTGTGAAAATATCGACAAACTAATTTAGCGTTCTCAATATAAATTTAATCGTGTCAAATGTCGAATTAAAAATGTCTAATGTAGATTAATGGCATTTGGAGAGAAGTGTAATAAAAGGGGTGAATATTCAGGATATGATGTATATTTATATTTGTGCGTGAGTGTATTTTGTGTATTTTTTTGTAATTGATGTAAGTGAAGTACTATAAGACAGTTGTTTAGAGATTTAAAATAAAAAAAAAGAGTGAGATCTAATTCACCTTCGATTTTAATTAATTAAACGTTTTTATCGTGATAGGAGGAGGGGGGGGGGGAGTTTAAAATGCAGACTTAAGTGGGTGGAGAGGTTTAAATTAATTAAACAGCAACAACAACAGTAAACAACAACAGGCACTTGTTCTCTTTTATGCGCGCATCTCTTAAAAAGGAAAAAAAAATTAAGGTTGGATTATTTATTCTTGTTTAAATAGTTCCATCTCATTTCGAGTATCCGTTTGTTTCCGTTCTTAAATTTAACCTAACTAAGAACATAGGTTGTCTGAGAAATTAATTCAAAAACACTTTGAACTGTTTTCTATTTTCATGGACTTTTAACTCTGTCAATAAATTACTCAAATTGATTATCATAAATTAAATAGAAAGGGATAAAGCTTTTGCTTCATCATCTAAGGTGTTTATGCTCTTAAAAGTTCTTTAAAAAAAATCTGGTGTGACTGGTCGCACAGCACACAACTTTCTCTTACCTTCGGTAATGAAAAGTTGTGTTCTGTGCTTATTACACCAGATTTTTTGGTGTCGACATATATTTAATTTCAGACAGTACGGTACATTTGAATTTTTTTTTTTAAACATTCACACTTTTTTTCTCATTCACACACACATTCACACAGTCTTTTCGGCAACTTAGGCCATTTAAGACTCTTAACAATACTCGTATGTTTAAATATACTTATCGGGGGTCCAGGCATTTCTATTTAAGCCATTTGGTATCCAAATGGCTTAAATGAAATCATCGGACGCCTGGGGTCCGAACCCGCGACTTTTGGTATTCGAGGTTAGCATGCTAACCCCTACACCAAGCCACGAGGGCACATTTGAATTTGAAAAATTTATAAACCATTTGTTTATTTATATTTTGTTACCATGGCAACCATTTCTATCGTTCCTATGAGGTTCAAGAGTAAAGAGGTACATTGCAAGGGTACATTGCCCCCCCCCCCCTGGCATTCTATAGGGAGGGCAGAGGGGAGCAATATGTCTTCTTTTATTTCATTTATTTTTAAAAGTAATATATTTTTACTTTTGAAAAATAAAATCTAAATTAAAAAAAAATTCCTGATTCAAATTCGTTCCGGCGCCCCTGGGCCTATATCAAAATCTCGATATCGAATTTTTGACATGATCGCAATACTTTTTCTCTCTATATATTTCATATACATGTATAAAGTAAAAATGTTGATAAAGATTGATTTGAATAAAGTTGATTTGTACCTCATTGGGTGTCCAATGTTTCTCTTTAAAAGCCTCTTCATCTTTTGGTCAACAAGGCCGAATTTTTTTTCTTCCTTCTCTCTCTCTCTATACTCAATAGAGAAAGTCTGCTTTTGCGCTTTATCTTTCTACTATGTATAAAAGAGAGAAAGAGACGGATTTTGTTTTTTTATAAAAGATTTTACTTGGCCAGGCCAGGTCAAGTGTGTCTATAGCATGACTCTTTATTTTTTTTTAATATGTAAAGCTCCAAACGAGAAAAAGCCAGTTTATCATAAAAAAAAAAATTAAATAATATTTCTCTTATAAAATAAAATAATAATAATAATAATAATAATCCTCTAAGATAAAGATTTCTCATAATAGTCATGGTGGGGAAAAAAACCAATTACCGCTTATAAAAGGGCTGTTTTTAACCCTCCCTATTTTTTATTCATTTTGAAAAAAAAAAAAAAATATTATACCCAGCCAGGAGGAGTGGAGAAAAATCTTAATTAAGATATTTCTTAATTCTTCAATACTTAACATATATAGGTCAATTAGCTTTAGAAGGAAAAGAGACCTATAAATATATTTTTGAAAATCAAATTAAATATAGACTATTTATTAAAGCTTTTGTGGCCCACGGGGCTTGGCGTCGAGGTTAGCGTGCTAACCTCATATACCAAACGTCGAGGGTTCAGACCCCAGGCAGTCCGATGATTTTATTTAAGCCATTTGGATACCAAATGGCTTAAATAAGAATGCCTGCACCCCAAATAAATATATATTATTAAATAACGGTTATCGTAAAAGTCTTAAATGGCCTAAGTTGCCGAAAAGGCTGTGTGAATGTGAGAGTGAATGAGAAAAAAGTGTGTTTTTTTTAAACAAGGGTGAGAGAAAGTTGTGTACTGTGCTTGGCACACCAGATTTTTTGTGTCGAGATAAATATTAATATATTTAGTTGCCCTTAGCACCTAAGTTCCAAACTTGACCACGCAATTCATAGATGGCGCTGAGCTACGAATGCTTCCACATCAGTAAAGTGTACTTCAAACAATTTTCACAAAAAATTTCGCTAACATACTTTTTAAAGAGCATCTAAAAAATATTTTATTTATGAATTTTAATCAAAATCGTTGGAGCGATATAAAATTTCAACCTCCTAGCTCTTTTCGTACCTGAGATATTTTGTTCATAGACAAATAAACAGACAGACCAATTTGAAGGACCCGCTTTTTTGGACCCAGAAGACCTCAAAACGTGTACATCCATCAAAATTTCAACATCGAATTCTTGACATGATCGCAATACTTTCTCTTTATATATTTCATATATAGGGTAAGAGAAAGTAAATAAAAATAGATTACAAAATAATTTTAATTTTTAAGTTGTTTTACGATCCTATCAGGGGTATTTAGAGGGCGTTTTGAGGTTTTGCTAACAAATCCGTCTAACTTAACGAGATATTTTAGAATTGTAATTAAATTAATATTTTAGTTATTGTTTTATTTAATTCTTATTATTATTATCATCTGTTTGACATCTTATCTTTGGAATATTATAGCTTCTCTAATAGTCATGACTATCATAATAAATTCTTCGCTTAATAATAAATGGTGATCAATTAATTTAATTAATGCAGATAGTTAAGAGGCATTAAATAGGGCTATATATAATTTATCAATATTTCCTTCTCATGCAAAAAGATAAATATCGATTTGAGTTAGAAATGAACTCAATCCTTTAACGATTATGAAACTTGTCTCTACTCAAGAGCCTACGAACTAGTTTGTTTGTTAATTTTAATTTAAATGTTGAATTCAATTCGTATTTTGCTTGTTATAACAAGTTGGAGAACGAAGACGTCATATAAATTTTAATTATTATTATATATATATTTTTTTTTTAATTTATACCCGAGTGCCGAGGAGAGTCTCTCTCCTCTTGCTCTCTCTACATACAATCCCTGTTAAGTTAACAAGGTGTCTCTTGACATGTGCCTAATGACCTGTCAAGGGGGTCAAGAGAGCCTCGGCTACAAGGTGTTCTTCAATAACACGACTCGCTAATTAGAGAGAAAACCCGAATAAAAAAAACTTCCCCCACTTGGGTATAATCCCATCAAAAACAGATAAATGCGAAGTCCCATTAATAAAAACTCCCCCGCCACTGCCCCCATTTCACTGTTATTTATTATTTATAAAAAATATAAAAATCAATTTTAACTCCCCATAGGAGCAGTGAATAAATAAAATGATTCGTTTTATCACTTTCATATTTTTTAAGAGCTTTGAGATATCTTCTAAAAAAAGAAGGAAGGAGAGAATAAAATATTTAATTATAAAGATACAAATCTTTATTTAATCATTCATTTCTTAGACTTTTTTCGGTAATGAAGATAATTTCTTCATCTTACAATTATTTATCTCAGAACTGACAGGTATTATATTGAGATGGGTTCTCGTTTCCTTCCTCACTCATACTGTTGGAAAATTTTTTGTGATGAAGATTTAAGCTTGAGTTGTCTTCAGGATTATAAGCTTTCCTGCTTTATCCCCTAGTTAATCATTTCCTTAATGAGATAAATATATATGATAGACCAGATTCATAGTCAGTGATAAGTTCAAACCCCTCTTCCGAAATAATGGTCACATTGCACACAACTTACTCTTCGATCTCTATTCGATCGGTGTCTAAGTTGTGTGTGTCACACCAGATTTTTTGTGTCGACATTCGTTTACGACAGTACAGTACATTCGGTAAAATTTATAATCGTGGGAAAATATTTATATTTTGTTACCATGGCAACCATTTCTCCTATCTTTCTATGAAGTATAAGAGTAAAGTGCAAAGGTCGCGCGTTCGGACCCAGGCAGTCCGATGATTTTATTTAAGCCATTTGGATACCAGATGGCTTAAATAGAAATGCCTGAACCCCTAATATATATATTATAATTACAACGGTTATCGTCTAAAGTCTTAAATGGCCTTAGTTGCCGGAAAGACTGTGTGAATGAGTGTGAGTGTGAATGAGAAAAAAGTGTGAATGTTTTAAAAAAAAAAGAGTAAAGTGGTCTTCAGAAGATTCCAATGGCAAAATGAGAATATACATTTCAAAGAGCATCGAAAAAATAATTTTTTGAATTTTAATCAAAATCGTTGGAGCGAATTTTCAAAAAATCGAAAAAAACTGAAAAAGGGCACCAAAAAAGTACTAGTAGGAGAAATGGTTGGTTGCTATGGTAACAAAATATAAATATTTTCCCATACTTTTTTTTAACACTCACACTTTTTTCCCATTCACACTCACACTCACACACACATTCACACAGTCTCTTCGGCAATCCAGACTAAATGATACTGTATTTTTAACAATGGCGGATCCAGAGGAGTTTCTCGGGGAGGGGGAGTAATCTGGTGTGACTGGTCGCACAGTAGGTCCTACACAATTTTTTCTTATTATCGGTGATTTAAAGGTGCATTCTGTAGTTGTTTACCAGAATATAGGTATATACAAATCAAATTTTCAAGTGTTAGTTTTTAAAATTTTATATTAAAAATACAATTTTTTTCCCAAAAAAAATATTTTTCTCAAATTTCGGGGGAGGAGAATTTACCCCCTTTACCCCCCCCCCCCTGTATCCGCCCTTGATTTTTAATAATTTATATATATTGGTGTCCAGGTATTTTTATTTAAGCCATCTTTCTCAATTTTACATCTTGAAATTCGATTGTACCGTACTGTTGGAAACTAAATATGCAAAAAATTTGGTGTGACAAGCACAAAACACAACTTTTGATTACCGAAGGTAAGAGAAAGTTATGTCCTGTGCGACAAGTCACACTAGATTTTTTACTTTCTTATAATATAATATAATCTAACTTTTACATCTTACTCTCTAATAAAGATATATCAAATGAATTGAAAAAATAATTTTGAGTTACAAAAATATGAAAATAAATTAGGGTTCGTGATAATGTCCTCTCTCTTTTTTTTTAATTAAAATTTCTGCAAAGACAGTCAAATAAACTGTAATTAATCCAATTGCAAAATCTATTTCAAAAACTACTTAAAAGGATAATATTCATTAACTCATTGAATTTATCGAATCGCATAGGGTTATAATTAAATACTTTTGACTTTTTACTTCTTCTCTTTCTTCCTACTAAAAAAACTCCAACAGAAACGAGAGAGAGAGAGAGAAAGAGACTCGCAAATTAGCAGATAATTGAGTCTGCTGGAACTTTAACACTTTTTACAATTTATTCCAACTTGAAATCCTTTAATTTTGCCGGCAAAATTAGACGATGAGTCTTTAATTAAGAATTGCATAAATTATTTATAAAGAATTTGCATATTGCATAAAAACTAATACTTAAAAAAAGAAAGAAATAATTAAACCATTTTATTGATCTATTAATATACATTTTGAACCTATTTTTTTGGAAGTTTTTTAGGCATCTTTGGTCATTTAGACACTGTTCATATTTGTTAAAATTAATTGATTTTTGAAGCTTATCACATTAATCTATTTTAATTTTTTTCTCTTCAAAATAAAAAATCTGGTATTACCTTTTTTAAAAGAAAAAAAAAAAAACTTATTAAAGAAAAATTGGGAAAGGATTTTTAAAAGGTCAATCTCAAGAAATGCGGAATAAGTTTATTGACGCCTGGGTCAAATAAGGATGAACGATTTTTATAGACAGCACCAACTTTAGATGAGGAGAGAGAGATTAATGATAGACTGACCATATTGTCTTATAACAAAAACATTGTAATGTCAAAAACGGGACGGTGTTATAAAATGATGTGTTGAGAATTAGAAGGAGTCTATGGACAATTTCTTTGTACGCCATTTACATCTTTATGCATAATATATTATACATAAAGGTTATAATGGCTTACAAAATAATAGTTCATAGACCCCTTTAAATTCTTAACTCTTCAATAAAAAAGTAAGATGATAAAAAAAAGTTTTATTATATTAACATACTAATTCTACAAACAATTATACTGTAGTGACGAGAAATAAATAAGACGGGTTCAGTTTTCTACAAAAACTATAGTTTGTTAAAAACGGGACAAAATTGACATTTTTATTAAAACAAAGGTACGGTCGAGAAATATTTAAAAAAAAAGGTAATGTCCCTTTCAAAACGGTACGTTTGGTCACCCTAATTAGGAATAGCCAAGAGGCAAAGGGAAGAACTGAAGACAAACATTACAAAAAAAAACAAACAAAAATGTAGTAGTCTATAAATGCAATAAGTTTAGAATTTATTAAAATTAATTTATATTATTTACAAATTTACATATTAATTGAAATTAAATTAAATAAATCATAGTTTATTTGTAGTAATGAATTAAGAAAATAACGATTACAGCTGTTTATTTCTTTTATTTGGCACTTCAAGCCTACGTTTTGGTCAGATATGAGACCATCCTCTGGACTGAAGCGTGTCAACGAAATTCCTCAAAAAGTCGAATTGTGCAATTGTGCAAAATATATCTTGATAAGGACTAAAGGCTACGCGATTTGAAATATAACCTGACTAGCATAGCCTTTGATGCTTAATAAGTGGCAAGCAATATTGCGCCATTCAACTTTTTGAGGAATTTTGTTGACACTCTTCAGCTCTGAGGATAGTCGCATATCTGATCGAAACGTCGGCTTGCCTAATAAACGATATAAACATAGGTGCAATCGCTCTTTTCTTTATTCTTTACTACAAGATCTACTCAGCCATCCACCTCACTCTAATATTTCATTTGCTGAATCATAAGCCCTATGAGATTTAAGGTACTTGAGTAGTTCGGCTTCATGACCCACCTCTTCTGCCAAAGCTGTAGTTTCGGCCACTTTTACTGCGTTTAAAGCGGCAGCTCTCCTCGTATTTCGAACTAAGACAATCATTCCAAAAGTCATCATTGTGCCGAGAAAAAGGAAAATGGAGAAACACGTGATTGCTATGATCCAGGCCGGTGGCATTTCGTTAAGTTGAAAAATTTCATATTTCTTCATTTGATCGCGATTGTCCCTCATTAATCTTTCACTAATCATTCTTTGTGACAAGGGTTGGCAAATATCTGCCGATTCCCTAACATAACTCATCCATGTCTTAAAACGGCCCTCAACAATGCATTTCAATTCTTGTCTTTGTGACGATAGCAGGTTCCGATGTTCGGCCCAACGGAAAAAGTACACTAACTCACAGTTACACGGCCAACGATTGGCAGCGAGTTTCAAGTCTAAGAGATTTTCAAAACGTGTCACTTCTTCTCTTGGGATATTGGTAAGACTGCAATTACTAATATCCAAATATTGTAAGGTGTTGAGGTGGGAGAGGAATGATAGTTGATCATTTTCAAGAGGATTCCCTGACAGATCTAAAACTAAAAGATTGGGAGTAGCTTCAAAAATATCTTCAGGCATCTTATTTATTCTACATCCTTCTAAATGGATTTCTTGTAATTGTTTAAATTGCTCTGGCAATTTGACCAAATGCAATGGATTGTCACTTAGGTCAAGAGAGCGCAATTCCATAAATGGACCACTAGGAATTTCTTTCAAACCACAATTGGCCATTTGTAGTTTTATCAATTGAGTCAAATTATCAAATGTTCTTTCATCAAATAAAGAAAATTGATTCCCTGAGAGGTCTAAATGTTTCAATTGTGTCATTTGATCGAATGTATTGGAGTCTAAATGGTCCAGGTTGCAATAAGCTATTTTAAGAGTGTATAGAAGTCCCAAGGGTTGTAATAACTCCATGAACCCCTGTTTGAGGGGATTATGAGAGATGTCCAATACTTGAAGAGACCCAAAGCGATCGAAGTCGTCTGGAAGTCTGGTCAAGCTACAATTTTGTATATTGAGCTCTTCTAAGGATTCAAGGGGCACTAAAGCTTGGGACAAGTCCCCGGCCGAAAGTCGATTTCCTAGAGAGAAAGTCAACTCATTAAAATTACAACTAATAAAACATTTTGTTTTTGTTTTACCTGAGAGCCAAAGATTCCTTATTTTCTTGGCTCCAATGAATGCTCTCTCAGTAAGAGGTCTATTCAGATCACAATCTTTTACATTAAATGTTGATAGCGAAAGTAGATTAGACCCGAGAATGGCTCCTATATCCAAGTCTCTGAAACAAAAAAAATATTTTTTTAAATAAGTATCCTAAAAAAATAACTACCGATATTTTAATATTTTATTTGCTAGGATAAAAAGGGGTCTCCAGGGACGGTAAAAATAATTAAAACTTTTCAATATTTTATGTGCTCCCACACTTTTCAAACTAATTAAAGGGACGTTACATTTTTAGTTACTCCAATATACTGGGGACTCCCAATCTGGGTTTGTAAGCAGTGGCATCATCATTTCAACTTTATCTTTGGGGCAAACTTTTTTTTCTTAAAATTTACTTACAATATGTATCCCAAATTTGGCTAAAAGATATTCAATTTAATTAATTTTTTACAGTTTATATAGCTACCCGTAGATATATTTGGGAGGAGGGGGGGAGCAAATGCCCTCTGCCCGAGCACAAAGAGAAAATTAATGACTGAACAAAATAATATATTCAATTAAAGTAAAAAAACTACAAAAATCTTCGATTTTTTTTTTTAAACATTCACACTTTTTTCTCATTCATACTTAGTACGATAACTGTAATATATGAGATAATATCTATTGGGGGTCCAGGCATTTCTATTTAAGCCATTTGCTATCCAAATTGCTTAAATAAAATCATCGGACTGCCTGGGGTCCGAACCCGCGACTTTCGGTATAGAAGGTAGGCACGCCACCAACTACACTAAGCCCGGGGGCATCTTCGATTTAAAAAAAAAAACTAAAATAAGTAACATCCAGATTACAAATTAAATTATTTTTCTTATCTTAAAGTAAATAGCTTTATTTTTTGTGGGGTATGGGGATACTTATTCAAGAGATACATGGGAGAAAAAAGTTAGAGAACCCCTGTTCTTGAATTTCTTTCTCTTTCTATGTACATTAATTTTTTTAATAATAAAATATTTAATAACAAACAATATCATCTTTTTCTCCTTAATAAAAAAAAATTTTATTTAAAACTATATCTCATTTTAATGTGTCAAATACAATAATTGGTTCATAATCTACAAACTTATTTATTTTACATGGATAAAGACAATGAGAAAATATACTAAATTGTATTAAGGCCATCTGCAAATCTCATTTTAGATAACAAATAAACGTTTTCTTTTATTTCTATTTATTGAGCGTGTTAAAAGAAGATTGATCCATTGTGCCAACGTTACGATGTTCGATGTTCCGATGTTCGATAGGCATTTAATATCTCCTCAATTCAATGGAATTGACTCTATAGAGCAATTGAACCGTAAAACAGCCGAATGGATCTGGATACTAAATCAATTTATGGTGATAAAACTTGTAGATAGATATCCAATTTATATATATATGTGTGAATATATAGAATAGGAGATGCCTCGCTTCAACACCTACGATTTATTGTTTATTATCTCCCCGAATATCATCAACTCAAACCCCCTTTATCACCACATAGGTATTTGCATAATCTCTGGAAAATTTCAAAACAAATAAAATCTCAATTAAAAGATTATTAAAGATCAAAAAATGTACATCAGTAAAGTACTAGTTTATTTGGTTGGGGGAGAAACGTCTGATTCGTCTAGCCCCCTTCCCAAAAAAAAAAAAATAATTGACTGCACTGTTGGTCTACTGTATAATTTATTTATTTATACAAATAGAAAAACTCACCGTCATTAGAAAATAATGTATCAAATGTTCTCAAATAACTTATAAGTAGGCCTATATCTAGGACAATAAAGTTGAATTTTTAGAGCTCAAAATAATTTTTTTTTTTAAATTTAACC
>JAKCPI010022819.1:0-25478 GCA_023213315.1 Euborellia annulipes
AACCAGAAAAGGTGACGGCGATCGAAGTCAGCCAGTCTCTGTTCGAACCCCGGGAGGAGTACCCAATCGACCTACCGTTAACTTAAAGTAAGTTGTACTCATTAAGCTTATATACTCATAATCGAGAAGACCCAGTGTGAAGAATGTAGAAGAAATACTTCCATACGAATAAGCCTAGAAATATTATTCTCATTTAATTCAGAAGCCAAGATTCTTGAAGATTGTAGGTTTGTATTCGTTTGTAGGATCTGGAATTGATTTGTGGAACGGTTTGTCTGTCAATACTTGGGATTATAGCTCTGCCCCCTATGGATAAATTTTGTCAAGTCCTAATGTGCTAGTTGTGTGAAATTTTTATTTAATAGTAATGGTGGAAGCAGTCCAAATTAATACAATTAAATAAAAGAAACTTGTGCTTTCTTCTTGGACAAAAATGACAGGTAGATTGTCGTTTTTTGGAATAATTATTAAAAATCGTTATTTTCAATAATATTTATTTTTGGTTTACAGGTGCGCTAACATGTTTCGATCAAATCCACGGAGATTATTGAAAATTAATCGATTTTTACTAATTATTCCAAAAAACGACATACCACCTGTCACTTTTTGTCCAAGAAAGAAAACACAAGTTTCTTTTTATTTAATTTTTATTTAGTTCTTGATTTTTTGCAGAGAATAGTTGAGGTAGAGAGTTCATACCATTCTTGTTAAGGTTTTGCCCAGGTTTTTTTTTTTTTTTATTTCTTTCGATGGAAATGCATGAACCTCTTGATTTTTATTGTGTTTGTTGGACCTAGGACCTAGCCACCGAGGACTGGTGCCTTTAAGCTGGTCGTAATAAATTTATTTATTTATTTATAATAAGTAGCCAACTCATATGATAAATAAATTTGCATGTATTACCCATATGACCAACTCCGGGACATTAACAATTTTGAAAGACTGAAGATGGGGCTTTTTATGTTTGGCTGCGCCTGTTCCTTCTATTTTTGATGATTTCTTCTACAATATTTGATATTATTTTTTCGTTAAGGTGATGATAATTCAGATGATATTGAAGGATGACTATATGTATATGGAAAAATGTTATCCAAAATATGGAAAATTAGTTCTGTGTTTGTATTATTCAGACAGACAGGATATTGGGTCAAGGGAACTTGTGGTATATTTAATGAGTTTGATATATTTTGAGAAGAATGGAGTAGACTATTTGTTTTGTATGGGACATGGTTGTCATGTTCACTCCTTGAAAGATTTGAGGACCTTTCTCTGATTGGGAACCTATGGCTATTAGGGATTGAAGTTGATGAGTTGATGAAATATTTTTAATTACTTAAAATAATAAATTTTATTTTATTTTAATTTAGGGTGCTTGAACGTGAACCAACAGTGACAATCGAATTAGAATGGACAAAACCAACTTTAACATACGGAGAGCTCCTTGGTTATCGACTTCGCTATGGGGTCAAGGATCAGCCCTTAAAAGAAGAAATGCTACGAGGAATAGCCGTCCAACACCACAAGATTATGGATCTTGGTATAAAAGAGAAATATACCTGTTTATTAATATAGGCTTATTTCAAATTATCATGTCTTTAGACTTTTAGATGAAAACAAAAAAGTTTTAGGACAAATTAAATTTCCATTGATATTGTTCAATTAGAAAACACAGCACCCTCCTCCCATATACCATATCGAAAAATGAGAATATTTTTATTAATATTTTTGTTTTCTTTTCTAGAGCGTGGTGTTGTTTATGAATTTCGAATTGCTGGCCAAAATCAAATTGGGTATGGACAAGAGACCATCAAGCAACTGGACACGCCCGAAGGAGCACCAAGTGGCCCCCCAAGCAACATCTCCCATCATTTTCAGACTCCGGATGTAGTCTGCGTTACATGGGCACCACCTCTTCGGGAACATCGGAACGGACAAATTACGAGATATGATGTTCAATTTCATAAAAAAGTAGATCATTCTACAGTAACGGATCGCAATACCACACAAACCAAGGTTTGTTTAATCTCAAACTTGTTATATCTTTTTTTTTTTAAATTTTCAGTCTCATTATATGTACTGTATGTTTCAATTAGCTATAAATTAGAACAAACCCTATTTAGTGAATTTGCTTTTTCCACTAACTTCATTAGTCCATTTGTGTTTAATTCAATATATTTTCCCCAAGCAAATAAACTAAATTATTAGAAATTAGGAAATTTTCTTAGAAAATTTTATAATTTATTATGTGAAATATATGTGTTTATTTTCCAGGCTGTTTTCACAAACTTAGAAGAAGATACAGACTACGTATTCCATGTAAAAGCTTATACCAGCCAAGGAGGTGGACCATGGAGTGAGAGAATATCAATTCACACTGAAAGGGATATCGTACGTGCACCTATGAGTGTCCAGGCTGTTGCTACATCAGACCAGAGTGTCGAAGTTTGGTGGGATGCTGTACATAGTAGGAGTAAAGTTATAGGCTACCAGGTATTCAAATAATAAATTATTTTCAAAATTTATATTTTCCATGAGATACGATTTACATATGATATATATATATATATATATATATATATATATAAAGATATTCGATAAAGATCTTTCAATACTAAATATTACCATAATCTATATTATTCGGCGGGCTTTGCGACTAACCAGGGCGCTTTGCATCCTGGCCCCCCTTGCACGCTTCTGACGGCAAGTTTTTTGCCGATTTGGGATATTTCTTGTTGCAAAGCAAGTGTTAAGATGTTAAGGAAGGATTTTAAGTTCAAGCGAGTGTATTGACTGAGCACAACAAAAGGGTCTATTAACAGAAAAAAGACGCAATATTTTCAGCAATTTTTATTAATTATCAAGGCAATATTTCCTTGATAATTAAAATATTATAAAATAATATATAATATAGGCCTATATAAAAATAATTGAAAATATAGAGTCTTTTTTCTGTTTATAAACCAACTTCAGCAACACCACTTAAGGAGAAAAGGGTCTATTTATGACTTTTTGAGGGGTCAGTCGTACGCTCTATTCTTTTTTTTTTCAACTGGTTGAGCAGCTCCTCCCACAGCCTTTGTCGTTTACCCGGAAAGCTGGCCACAGAGCTACTAACTGCCTCTCTAATTTCCAAGCGTGTGGTTTTTGTGTTATTGAAGAAATTTGATTTGATTATTATTAATTTTCCAAAATATTTAAAGATTCAAATTATTACTACGCATAGATAGAGTTAAAAGTCAGGTTCATACAAAAAAAATAGTATTTAAAAAATTATTTCCTATATATTTATTTCTTTTTTGCCTTAGACCACAGGATTCGACTCCTGAATCTCGCGTCTTCTTCTGTGAGAAAAGAGTCTTGAAATATTCCATATTTGTTATGATTAATTCATGATAACATGTGCGTGCATCCACGAAGAAAATTGCCGGCATTACGTCCGAAACTTGTAGTCTGAGAAGATAAAGATAAATTTTAAATATATTTTTTTTTACTGAATTAGACCTTTCAACCCTATCTAGATTATTAAATTTATAAGTTTAATATATACTAATAATTTTATTTTTATTAACATTTACAGATTTTCTACACAATGACAGCGGTTGAAGATTTAGACGAATGGCAACAAAAGTCAGTGGGTCTGACAGAGTCAGCCGATTTAGTCAATTTAGAAAAATTTGCACAATACGCAATTGCAGTGGCAGCTCGGACAAAAAACTCAGGACTTGGAAGATTGAGTGAAAAAGTAACCGTAAAAGTAAAACCAGAAGATGTTCCTTTAGGACTTAGAGCGCATGATGTCAGCACGCACAGTATGACTTTATCTTGGTCACCACCTATTCGGTTAAATCCTGTCAATTACAAGGTGAGAATGAATTTCGTAATGGGCAGGGATGGGCGTTAATCAGTTACATGTATTTGAAATACAAGATACCAAATACAATATTAATTGGTATTTTGTATCTCGTTACAGCATAGGCAAAATAATTGCTATCTTGTATTTCGTTACATTTTTAGTAATTGGTATCTGAAATTCGAGATACCAAATACTTTTTTTTTAATTTGCCGCAGTATAAGAATCTTGCAGAGGGAGCTGAAATCGTTTTAATTTATTTAATATTACTGTATGTATGTAATCGTCGTGTGGGTTCTCTGCTCTGAATCTTAGTAAAAACCAGTAAAGAGAAGTCAATCAAAACGCCAAATTTTCACTCTTCGTTAAAAAACTTTTTTGCTTTCTTCTTTCAACCAGCTCTCAACGACTAAATCTTTGTTCTTCTGCCCCAGTTGAAAGATTGTTTTCATTTGCGGGTTTATTCATTCTCCATCAAGGTCCAGATTATCCGACAAAACTTTTGAAAACTTGGTTTTTTCAAACCTTTTCATATTTTTATAAATAAATTTTTTTAGTGTCATGAATAATTTTATTGTTTTCGATTTTCCAAAGGTATTCTCCAATATAAGTTTAGCTGCCACTTTCCTAAACTAAATTTATTTAGGGTTCCAGATAGAGCCCTGCACGGGCCGATTTTTTTGGCCGGTCCGTGTCCGTATTTTTTTTTGACTTCCCTCCCGTACCCGGCCCGTAATTTTTTACCATTCTTCAGGCCCGCCCGGAATTTTTTCAAACCCGCCCATACCCGCCCGAGATTTAGTGAATGAATGAACGAATGTCTATTAAAATTAAATATACAAATTAAACACTAGGTTATTTGTTTCAAAGGTTTTATTAATTAAAAATTAACACTTAATACGTATTTCGACAATTTCTTGTCATCATCAGAATGATCTTCTGATGATGACAAGAAATTGTCGAAATACGTATTAAGTATAAAACTTTTGAAACAAATAACCTAGTGTTTAATTTGTATATTTAATTTTAATTTACAAAATGTTTCAACGAGAACCAACGGTCGAAAGTTTAAATCTTATTAGAACGAATGTCTAATAATTTTTAAATAAAATTTCATTTGCATGCCCGTCCGCCCGAACCCGTTTATTTAGACTTGCTACCCTCCCGTATCCGCCCGTAATTTTTTCATGGCCTCCAAAGCCCGCGGGCCGGGCGGGTAACGGGTCTACGGGCCAACCCGTACCCGTGCAGGGCTCTAGTTCCAGAATTACCCCTGCAAAAAGTATTTTTAAAATCAAGGAAAAATTTGTTTGTAATTGGTATTTTCAATGTATTTGAAATACGTAATTGGTATTTTGTATCTCGTTACACAAACCCGTGAATAATTGGTATCTTGTATTTCGTTACAAAAATCTGAAGTAATTGGTATTTTTGTATCTCGTTACTCAAAATCGAGTAACTTGCCCATCCCTGGTAATGGGTCATTTTAAAAAATTAAGTTGAGAAAATGTTTTGTTTTTTATTTTATGACAATTTTTTTAAATATTTTTAAAAAATTGGCCATTTGATAGCCATTTTAATGTTAAAGTAATATTTAATAGGAAAATTAAATCCAAGTAAGATGCACAAGGTCCGTGACTCTTTCGAAGCCATTTTATGCCACACATAAGACATTTCGTTGCAGAAATACTCTTGTTTGTTTCTATTAGTTCTTTATTCCATCAAAAAAGTCTTTACAAAAATCCTACGAAAACAATACAGATGTAGCGGGCTAGGATGTCGACCTTTTGCACAGAGAGATCAATTTTTGCATCCGTGTGCATTCCACCACAATAGGGAGTTGCTGTGATATCTTGTCTTATGAAATGGTCGTAAAGAAGGTTCTCTCTCAGCGATGCATTCTTCAAAGAAGTAGGCTACACGCCTTTGCTAAGGGAAGCTCTTCTTCAAAATAGAATATCCTCCCTAGCATAGAATAGGTTGGGATGAAAGGTACCGGAAAGAACTAGAAAGATGTTTAAAAAAATAAATAAAAATATAAAATGGCTGTTGTATGTTAATCTTAAGCAAAGTAGTTGTGCATTCAGGGGAATAATAATTTTTTTTAAATTCTTTTTGTCGATGTTTCGGACGCCAATTGCGTCCTTCTTCGGGAGAAAAGGGGATCTCAGTAGGAATTTCAAATGATTATTATACATTAATAAACACAGAATTTGGGAAATGCTACTTAAGGAACTTTAGATTAAGATATATCTTAATACATTTTTTCTTTGCTTTCTAGATCTCATTTGATGCAGTTAAGGAATTTGTTGATTCAGAAGGAATAACTCAAACACAGACTGTCCAGCGTCGCACTATTATTCTTGAAAATCATGCGAGATCTCATACAATCAATGAACTTTCTCCGTTTACAACATATAACGTTAATGTTAGTGCAATCCCTACTGATCGACAATATAGGCCTCCAACAAAGATTACAGTAACAACACAAATGGCTGGTATGTATCATGTAATATATTTAAAATCGCTTTACAAATATCTCTTTTATATAGATATAAACCAATTAGTAGAGACCAGGAATATTTCTGGGTTGGGGTGGGGGAGAGAGAGAGAGTTGTTTGAATTTTATTTTATTGAAAATTTTTTTTAACAGTCAGCCGGAAGTTTTGGGATCTTTTTTTTAGGGACAATTCGGATCCACCTCGACCTTCTTGCAATCTTGTCTAATTCAGCTACAAATTTAATCTTATTTTTTTATTAATAATCTTTTTAGCTCCACAAGCTATGGTTCAACCGGATTTTTACGGAGTGGTAGGAAATTCCGAAATACACGTGATATTACCTCAAGCAAGTGAAGAATACGGACCCATTAGTCATTATTATCTCATCGTAGTTCCTGAAGATCCTGCCACAGTAAATAAACATCCCGACCAATTTCTTACAGATGAGGTAGTGTTTTTTATATATAAATACAACTACTCAAGTAGCAACTACTATTTTTAATAATTTTTTGAATATTATTTAACTGTATATATTTTAAATTATTTGAAATATTTCAGATGATTGCCAATAAAGCTCAGAAACAAGAACGAGATAATGCACCTTATATAGCAGCTAAATTTCCTCAACGCAATATTCCATATACGTTTCATCTTGGCAATGGCGTTACCTATGAAGGTTTTGTCAATCGTAAACTTCTTCGTGGAAAACGTTATAGGATATTTGTTCGAGCAGTTGTAGATACACCACAAAAGGTTATTATCTTTCTTAGATACTTTACACCACCATTTTAAAACCCTTTCACCTATTTGGCCCTAATTCAATCCTATCCGAGATATTCACTTAAACACTTTTTTTACTTCCCTTATTTATATATGTAATATATATAGAGAAAGTATTGCAATCATGTCAAAAATTCGATGTAGAGATTTTGATAGATATTCATGTTTTGAGGTCCCCTGAGTCCAAAAAAGTCTGTCTGTCTGTCTATGTTTTTTTGACAATAAAGTATTTCCATAACTAGATTATTAAATCTAATCTATTTTTTTCAGCATTTATATACTTCAAGTCCGTTCTCGGAGTTTCTTTCTTTGGATATGCGCCCTGTTCCTCCAGGACCACCACCTCGACGTCCTAGCCCTCATGTGCCTGTGGATAATAATGATGTTTCTATAAACAAAAATACCGATGAAGCTGGTATGGTTTGGGTGATCGGACCAATTATCTTCGTTCTTGCAATTTGTATATGCTTCGTACTTTTCTTTATCATTAAAAAGTAAATAAAAACAAAAAGAATAATTTAATATTTTATTATAAGAAAACATATATATATTTTTAATTTTTTTCAAGTCGTCGACGTCAACCATGCAAAGCTCCTGATCAAGTGGCTGTGACAAGACCTTTAATGGCAGCTGATATTAACGCCTCTCATGCACCATCTGATCCCGTTGAAATGCGACGACTCAACTTCCAAACTCCAGGCATGATGTCGCATCCGCCAATTCCAATTAGTGAACTTGCAAATCACATTGAACGCCTTAAAGCCAACGATAATCTAAAATTTTCTCAAGAATATGAAGTAAGTATTAATGCATTTTTTTAAATTAATGATTGAAATCAAATTAATTTTTATTATTTATTTTTTTAGTCAATAGAACCTGGACAACAATTTACATGGGACCATTCGAATATGGAAGTAAATAAGCCTAAAAATCGTTATGCAAATGTTATTGCTTACGATCACTCTCGAGTTATTCTACAACCTCTTGATGGAATTCTCGGAAGTGATTATATCAATGCAAATTATTGTGATGGTTATAGAAAACATAACGCATATGTTGCTACTCAGGTAAGTCTGTTTTCAACAAAATTCATTTTTATACTGAATGTAGAATTCCATTAAAGTGCACATTGAATCTTTAGTCCGAAATTACTGAGGTATTTTAAAGTATTTTTTAGGCAGTTTTTTTTTAATGATTTAAATTAGTCTTACCATGCTGCCATCTGTTTGCAAATTTTCGCAATAGTTGGATTTTCTGGCCAAATTTTTAAGACTCCTAATGCCATCTTATCGGCAAAAACATGCGAACAGCTTGCTCAGCTTGCTTCTTGAAGCTCCTTAAGGAGATTCTATTTAAGATAATTTAAATATCTGAATATTCTTCTTTGACTGGGCATATTTTGAGCTCTCGATGAAATAGGGGTCATCTATTTTAGCGGTGGATAGCATATCCACTGCGAAATAAGATAAATCTTGACTCAGAGTCTTAGAACATTATATTGAAAACTACCATTTATTATTTAATAATTTGCTTATTTATTCCATTATATTTTAAACCATAAAACTTTTAAATAAATAAAGAAAAAGAATACGTTTAGAATTTTCTTTTATATTTTTAGGGACCTTTGCAAGACACATTTGCCGATTTTTGGAGAATGTGTTGGGAACTTCGATCTGCAACAATTGTTATGATGACAAAACTAGAAGAAAGAACTCGAATCAAATGCGATCAATATTGGCCAACTAGAGGAACTGAGACTTATGGACAAATGACCGTTACGATTACAGATGTTCAAGAACTCGCTACTTATTGTATTCGAACATTTCAAATTCATAAGGTAAACAGTTTATTTAACAGTTTTTTTTTTATTCTTTGATGTTAATAAAGATTTACTAAGGCATAAAACCAAAAAAGTGAAATGTGGGTTAGTCCGTTCTGGCGCTGATGGCCTCAATTGATATTATATAATACTTGGAATAAATTTTTTTACCAATGTAAATATATAATGTTGATTGATTAATTGTTTTTTAGTCTGGAGCTGATCGTCGAGAGGTTAAACAATTGCAATTCACTGCCTGGCCGGATCACGGAGTTCCCGATCATCCGGCACCATTCTTGCAATTCCTCAGACGAGTTAAACAACTTAATCCCCCCGATGCCGGTCCTATGATTGTTCATTGTAGTGCTGGTGTTGGACGTACTGGCTGTTTTATTGTTATTGATTCAATGCTTGAACGATTGCGTCATGAAAAAATGATTGATATATATGGTCATGTTACTTGTCTTCGTGCTCAAAGAAATTATATGGTCCAGGTAAGTTTTTATTCCAAAGTTGTATTTATATAGTGTGTTATTGTTTTTGTTTTTTTTTTGAGAAGCCAATGATTTGACATTTACTTAGGAAAGACAGCGTTTGTCAAATTTAATTAAAATTCTACATAATTTAATATTTTATTTTAAAGAAAAATACACTTTTATTAATATTTAAAAATTTTTTTTCTAGACTGAGGATCAATATATTTTTATCCACGATGCTCTACTTGAGGGTGTCATATGCGGTCAGACGGAAGTCCCAGCGCGTAATTTACATGCGCATATACAAAAATTAATGCAACCGGACGTAGGGGAAAACATTACTGGCATGGAACTTGAATTTAAGGTATGTAAAATACTAACAAATTAAATATATCGATTACCAGTCGCAATCTAACTATTTTGTTTTTAATAATTTTCAAATTTATCATCATCATCATCATTACTAAATATAAAGCGCTAGCCACTGACTTCCTGTGCGTAGTGTGTATGTGCTTGTCAGGGCGCTGATAGGCCAGTTTAAAAGGAAGTGGAGTTAGAGAGGGAAATTTAAAACTCAAAAAAAGGCCTTTGGCGAGCAATTGCAAAATTTCCAAACAGTGAGCAAGAATAAATTTGATGCCTTTGCTCGTCGAAGGAGAGTATTTTATATGATAGATGGATTGTATTGCTAAGTGAATAATAGAGAGAATTTAAAAAACGCTCGCCCCCTCCCCTCCCTGTTCTTTATGGCAGTGGTTCCCAACCTGTGCCCCGACATATTAAACTTAAATTTTTTTTAATTCAAGGGAGAAGCGTATAGTAACAAAAAGTCAATACTCAAAACTAATGAGCAGATTCTCTTTTGAAATTTTATAATCTTATGAAAACATTATATATTTATAGAAGAGAATTCACTGGCCTAAATGGGGATTCAACAATCAACATCATTGTTGACCCATATATATATATATACATTGTCATAATAACTTTGGTCGGGGAGCTCGCTGAAGGCGGGATAGGGTGTCGGCTTCTACAAAGAAGATCCCTGTTCAAATCCTAGGCGTGCGGGATTTTTTAATTAAATAAAAATATTTAATTAATGTAAACAAATCCTCAAAAAGGCCTTGAATTTGAATTTACAACAGCCCCCAGGAAACTCTACGAGAAGAGGGAGTTGCTGTGACATCTAGTCCTGTGAAAGGGATGTAAAGAAGGTTCCTTCCCAGTGATGCATTCTTCTAAAGGAGTAGGCTACAAGCCGGTGCTGAGGGAATCCCTCTTCAAACTAGTACATCCTCCCTAGCATAGAAGAGGTTGGATAAAAGGAACAGGGTGGAACCAGAAATAAGGTTCACCTGCTAGAAATGAACGCAGGAGGAGTTGTTAGAGATAGGAAATGATGTAACTTCACAGGCTGCCGGTAGATTCTACGGCCAGAGGCCGGTTGGGTTTGAGATGTGTATCTTCGTGCACGGAAGCACCTCGGGTAAATTAACGGGGATCCCGATAGGAGTTTCAAATAATAATAATAATCTCTATATAAAAATAACTATGGTCTTAAATATAACCAGCAATTCAAAGATTATCCAGTAAAATAAGTTAGGGACTTAAATTTGTTTTGTGATTGTTTTTTATTAACCATGCCTACTCTTCAATCAGTATTTTATTTTTAATAAATATTATTTGTTTTATTTTACAGAAATTATCAAATATTAAAGCAGATTCTACACGTTTTATGTCAGCAAGTCTACCCTGCAACAAGCACAAAAATCGTTTGGTTCATATTTTGCCTTTTGAATCAACTAGAGTTTGCCTTATGCCATCTCGAGGAGTCGAGGGTTCAGACTATATCAATGCCAGTTTTGTAGATGGCTATAGGTATGTAACAAACAAATTTATTATAATCTAAAAAACTCCATTTAACGGCACCCAACTTTCTCATAAGTTCGGTATTCGAAAGTTCCATGACAACCCATTTGATTTTGCTCTTATTTCTTAATTATTTTTTTAGATATCGATCAGCTTATATAGCTACGCAAGGTCCTTTATTGGACACGACTGAGGATTTTTGGCGAATGCTCTGGGAACATAATAGTACGATTGTTGTTATGCTAACTAAGCTAAAAGAAATGGGCAGGGTAAGAAAAAATAATATTATATTTCTTTAAATTAATTTACTACCTAAACTGATGAAATTTGAATTATTTATTTTTTAAATATAATTTTTAGGAAAAATGTCATCAATATTGGCCTTCAGAACGATCAGTTCGTTATCAATGTTTTGTTGTTGAGCCTATCGCCGAGTATAACATGCCTCAATATATTTTACGAGAATTCAAGGTGACTGATGCTCGGGATGGAAGTTCTCGTACAGTAAGACAATTTCAATTTATCGACTGGCCAGAACAGGGTGTTCCGAAAAGTGGTGATGGTTTTATTGATTTTATTGGACAAGTGCATAAGACTAAAGAACAATTTGGACAAGATGGCCCTATTACTGTTCATTGCAGGTAATTTTTTTAATCTCTTTTTCTATTTTCTAGAATAAAAAAATCATGATTCTTTTTAATTTTTTTAGTGCGGGCGTCGGCCGCACCGGAGTTTTCATCACGCTTAGTATTGTCCTCGAAAGGATGCAATACGAGGGCGTTGTCGATGTGTTCCAAACAGTGCGCATATTGCGCACGCAGCGTCCTGCTATGGTCCAAACTGAGGTGATTAAAAATTCAATGGAATCCCGATATTTCGTATCTCGATTATTCGTATTTCAGGCTTATTCGTACAAATTTGCCGGTCCCCAGAGAAAGTTTTTTTAATTTTGTCTCCCAATAATTGGAAATCCCGTATACCCTTCCTGAATGTTTATTTATTAAAAATGTGTTGGCACACCATTTACTTGTAGAAACTTTTACAGGTTATTTGCGGGTACTCTAGGATGCCCATCCTAAGTTTTCGACCTCGAGGACCAAGTGCTAACATGAGAGGGATGTAAAAACTTCAAAATGTTTGGAGTTTTTGGGTATAGGAGACTTTGCAGCCAAGGAATTAAATAAAAAGCTTTTATTTAATTAATTAACCGTCGACGTTTCGGTCGCTTATCACGACCTTCTTCAGGAAGATTAATTGTTAGAATACAAGATTAACAGGGAGGAAGGTCGTGATTTGCGACCGAAACAGTCGACGATTAATAATTAAATAAAAGTTTTTTATTTAATTCCTTGGATGTAAAGTCTCCTATACTCAATTCAAAGTCTACAGCCACTCAAACTAGTTTGGAGTTTTTTTCTATTTTTCTCTTATATCTCCTAAACCAGCGTTTTCCAAACTGTGAGGCGCCCCTAGGGAGCCTTCTATCGGGCTTTAAAAAAAAACACCCTTTATTTGTTTTACATTTCGAGAAACTTTTGTCTAAATTTGATCGGCAGTATCTCGGTTAATATTTGAGTCTACAAATTAATTTTATCAATCAAATTTTAGAAATAATGCTCTACAACTTTGTATTGTATCCCCCCCCCCCCCAAGGGAGCCCCCCAAACGGCCGGGGGGGGGGGAAAAAAGGGGGGGGGGGGGGGGGGGGGGCCGGGAAAAAAAACCCCCGGGGGGGGGGGGGGGGGGGGGGGGGGGGGCTTTATGATGCAGAAAATATGCTTAGTTTACGAGATATAAGCGAAAAATGGGAAAAATACAAAAGTTTTTAGGTTTTTGTCCACCCCCCAAGTTAGCACAGGGCCCTCGAGGTCGAAAATTTAGGATAGACATCCTAGAGTACCCCCAAATAACCTGTAAAAATTTCTACAAGCAAATGGTGGCCAAGCACATTATTAATAAATAAATATCGTCTATATGTCCGGTGTTCATATTATTTTGTCTAATTCCTGTAAATAGTTTAGTTGAAATTTATATAATATATATTATGATAAATATTAATATTCTTTTTTTTTCCAGGATCAATATCATTTTTGTTATCGTGCAGCTCTTGAATATCTTGGCTCATTTGATCATTATGCGAATTAATTGGGCCAAAACTATAAATGTGGGAGTGTGTTTGTATGTCAGAATGTAAGCGTTATATTTGAGATTGCATGCGTCTTCTGCTCGAATGTATGTAAATCAGTATGTGTGTAAATTAGTTAATAAGAAGAAAAAAATAAATTCATATATATACACACATAAATTAATAAATCAATATATATATAAATAAATGAAGAAAAAAATATATATATATTTATTTATATAAAAATATATGTATTGCAAGAAAACGTTTAGCCAAGTCCGTCTTAAACATAATGTTGCGGCCTCGAGGCCTTCACCAGAGAAGCAATCCTATCAACTGAACAAAAGGGAATCGCGACAACTTTCTTAGAAAAATGTGATGATTGTTGATGATTTATTTGTGCAACTGATCTTTGACAAAAAAAAAAAAAAAAATAAGTGGACATCACCAGATGCAAAAAAAAAAAAAAAAAAATTATTTAGATATTGAAAAGAAAAAGAAAAAAATTATTAGTTAAAAAAAAATCGCCCATAAATGAATTGACAATAAGAACCATAAAACAAATTGACCTTTCTAATTTAAATTTTTTGGATTTGTTTATAATTTTTAATCAAACAATCTCTCTCTCTTTCTCTTTCTCTTTCTCCGTGAAACGGTTAAATGTGTGACTTGTGTTTAAAAAAAAAAAAATAAAACGAAATTCCATTTTTCCTTAAAAAAACAAAAAAATACTCCTCGTTTCCCAGTAGTTTGCTGATTGCGGCATTCTCTTAATCTCCCAAGGTGCCTACTACTTTGAAGATGCTATACCAAAAATTGCCCTTTAGTTCATCAGGTCTTATAGTCTTATATTAGAATTAATAGGCCTTTGTACGTAAATATTAAAAATATATATACATCTAGACATCAGGCAACAGGCCTAATTCATGGACAATCTGCATTTAAGAGCAAATGTTAGCGGTATGGTCCGACATGCAGATCTCAGCAGTTATTTTTTACGAATATATGCATATTGTTATAATCCTTTTGATATATCTCGTTTTGATGTTTTTTACATGTTTTAAATGTCCATTTTTATATTTTAGGAAAAAAAATCTCAGTTCATGAATTAGGGTAATTTTTACATTTTATAGAGGCTCATCTATAAGGCCTAATTAAGGTTGCAATAAAAATCTAAGGTGAATTGGAGGGCAAATTTAAGTGGACAACGCACATATGCAATGATAAATAATCTCTCTAAAATTTTGTTTGTTTTTTTTATTAATTTTGTTTCTTGACCATTCCATATGTGTTGTTAATAGATTTGTGAAGACAAAAAGAAAAAAAAAATGCTTTCCTTTACTTAATATAACTTAATTATAGATAATCTGTAAGTATATTAAATAAACAATGACAAGTAATCCAGGGAACACGGTTTTTTGACAAAATTTATATTAATAATAATGGCGCAGTCCTGATTATTTAAATTTCTTTTTCAAAAAAAGAGAAGTATGGTGAGGACAGTATAGCCACGCATATATAGTTCACAAAAAGTGAAATAAAAAGAAAATTGGTACGTGTTGAGGAAAGGAAAGGTTAATAAATTTATGCCTCAGCACGTACCAATTTTCTTTTTATTTCACTTTTTGTGAACTATATATGCCAATTTTATCGTGGCTTTACTGTGTCCTCACCATACCTCTCTTTTTTTGAAAAAGAAAAACAATTTATATTTATATTTTGCTGATTATTATTATAATATTAAATGGTTGAATTGATTCTCATTTATAATTTTAATAAAATATTTTACATATCAGCAACTCTGGTAATTTCAAATTGTTATATTATTTTTCTGCTTAATTCCTCTAAGGTAGAGTTGGGCAGTATTCAGATACAAAATCATTGTATCGAGTATCTTGTATTTAGATACTTGGTTTTAAAAAGGGTATTTTGTATTTAGATACCTGTACTTAAAAATTCCCTATCTTCGACTTTAAAAAAGATACTATCATTTTTTCATTATTGAATTTGGCATCTATCTATTAGACTCTATTTTGTGTTTTACGTTTGCATTTTCTTCCCTATCTGAATTAAGAGAGGTATCCATCTCCCTGCGTTAGATATTCTAAACTTGACGAAATACGCTGAGGTAGATGTCAACTAAAAAACAAGCCTATCATCATGTCTTTTGGGCCTTATTTTTTAAAATTTTATATGTATAATTAAATATGTATTTATATTCCCTCCTTCTGAATTTGGTCTATAAAACTGTTTTTTATTTATAAACTTTGGGGTATAAGTTTAATGTCAATGCCAAAGTAATATTTTTGAGGTTGTGTATGTCAAAACAAATATTTTCCGAAAAATATCTAAAAGAGTAAAATTAAATATACAAATTAAACACTGGGTTATTTGTTTCAAAGGTTTTATTAATTAAAAAATTAACACTTGATACTTATTTCGACAATTCCTTGTCATCATCAGAAGCAGGGTTACCACGCGTCCTACTTTCGGTAGGACAGTCCTACAATCACAATGAATGTCCTACGTCCTACAATGAAGCCAAATGTGTCCTACTTTGAAAATAAAATATTAAGTTGGTTTTTATAAGTCTGTATAATCGATTTCTAAACGCCCGGATGAAAGAAATAAGTGTTCAGTAGAGTTAATCAAAGCGGAATTGCTTGTAAGCTTTAATTGTAAAGAAAATTGCATACAATTTTATGAGAAAGTTTGAAACAACATTAAATTATTAAAATGCGTGAAGAGTGATGAAAAATATAAGTTCAGACATTGAATGTAGTCATTTTTTTTTTTTTTTTTTTATTTTTGAATGTAGTCATTAAATAAATAACTTAAAATAAATTAGCATTATCATCACCTAAAAAATTTGTATATATATATATATGTCCATTTCCTATTGTCCTACATTGAGCATTTTAATATGTGGCAACCCTGATCAGAAGTGATTACATTCTAATTCACTTCTGATGATGACAAGGAATTGTCGAAATACGTATCAAGTGTTAATTTTTTAATTAATAAAACCTTTGAAACAAATAACCAAGTGTTTAATTTGTATATTTAATTTTAATTTACAAAATGTTTCAACGGGAACCAACGGTCGAAAGTTTAAATCTTATCTAAAAGAGTAGGCCTATCTTTTGTGAGTCGAAATAGCCAAAAATTCATTGATTTTTGTATTTGGATACACAAAATCAAAATATCTTGTATTTAGATACTTTTTTTAGTATCTTGCCCAACTCTGCTCTAAGGAACAATCCTTTTATAAGTTGTATGTTTGTTATGATGCACTTCCCTCCCTCTTATCAAGAGTTACCTAGATTGTCGGGATTCTTTGTAGAAAATGTATATAAACACGACTCATATTAGCATGACATATCATTACAGTTAGTGGCAGCGAAAAGATTCCCCCACATTAAATCATTTATAAGGCTAAAGCCTCTAGCATTAGCGTGGGGGACTATGCTAAGACCACTTTCTTTGCTCTCGACACTTCTCTGACCTTCATATACCGACACCAACATGTGACTGAATTTGTTAATAAACCACAAAATAAAATACTCAAGTTCCCTGGTCTATTATTTCAGCTAATGAAATTTTCAATTTATCATCTATCATCCTCATAATTTTTAATTTTTATTACTCATCTGCTGAAATCTTCCATAAAAATAAAATATTTTTAATATTCTTACAGATTGATCATTGAATTTTTTTAAAATACTATATTAGAGAGTTATTTATAATAACCATTTCTTTATACGTTTTTTTTTTAATATTCTCTTGATGTTTTATTTTTTAATTAATAATATTGTCATTAGCTAAATAATTTATATTTTTTTTATTCTTGATAACATATCAGACGACACAAAAATTAAATAAAATAAATAAAAAAAAAAATAAAAGAATGGTCTGTATGTGATGTAATATAATGTATAAACATTATAACAATTGTTTTAATAAAATATAAAAAAAGTACTTTAATCCTATCCTAAACAATACACAACTAATTTTAAAAAAATCGTAAAATTTTTGTCTCAAGGTAGGTGGTCATAAACTTTTTATATTCGTAATTTTTTTGTTTTTGCTTGACTTGTTGCTAGAAACATTAAAAAGAGATTAATTATTCAACGAGTTGAAGATAAAAATTTTTGGTTGACTCTACTTTACATAGTAAATTAAGGAAATTATAATTTAAAATTAAAATGAGTAATGACTAGTTTTTAATATTTCCTATTGGGAATAATAATAGTTCTTTGACGATTCAAATGTTTATTTTTAATTTAATTTACATTTCGAAATTTGAGAGGCCTGCACCCATTTATTTTACTTGCTTTCTATCCCATATCTATATAATAAGGGGATAATATGTAGGACCTAATTTTTAAAAAATATTTTTACATTTCAGGTATGGGAAGAAAAAAGTCAATAAAATGTATTGGATTAATTAAAGTATTCAGTAGATGCATTGAGATTTATTCACCCAAATAGAATGAGATACTCTCTTAAAGAAGCTAACTCTGTCTATTCATCGTCTAAAAATAAAACCTGACAATCAATGTATGGCGTCACCCATTCTTAGAAACAATTAAATCGAGCAAAAAATAATAATAAAAAAAAAAAAATTTTCTATTCTATATATCTATATATAATAATTGCGGAGTCTCCGTCTGTCCGTCCGTCTGTCACGCTCTGTTTGACCTACTTCCCGTTGGAATTTTGAAACGAAATTTTGCAGTCTTATAGAGGACGTTATGGAGGGTCCAGGAAAAATACTCGGGTCCCGAAATTCCTATAACTTTTTGAGTTATTAATTCTTAAAGTTACGATTTCTCCCATAGGAAATGTATAGAGAAATATTTAAGTATTCTTTGCAGTTGTGTATTCTTTGAATGTAAACAAATCTTCAAGCAGGCACTGAACTGGAATACGTAGTAATAATTTTCTTTTCATAATTAAGAAAAGGTGAGGGTCCGCCGCAGGCGGGCCCGAGCCAGCTGGTGGGGGGGGGTCCAGGGGGGCGTAGCCCCCCCTGTCTAGACGGCAACCAGTTTCTCATAATTAAGAAAAGGCGAGGGTCCGCCGCAGGCGGACCCGAGCCAGCTGGTGGGGGTCCAGGGGGCGTAGCCCCCGGCTAGACGCGGAGCCCGCCGAAGGCGGACGGCGCGGCTAGTTTTATTATATTCATCAAATTAATTTAAAAAAAAAACTTGCATTTTAAATGTTGACTGCTTGAAATATTTTTCAAAATTTTAATCTCATATTTGTTTCTCTGTTGTATATTGTCTCGCCCCGCCAGTGGCGTAGCGAGCGCCCGGGGCACAATACTTTTAGCGCCCCCCCCATTCATAAAATCATATAATATTACAAAATTATTATATTACACTGGCATTAAATTTAAATATTTTCCAGAAATCAATTATAATAAAAATAAAAATTATCTAGCAATTTTTTGTTTTGCGGGCCATTTGGCGCCCCTTTGTGAGTGGCGCCCGGGGCATGATGACCCCCTTTGCCCCCCCCCCCTCGCTACGCCACTGCACTCTGCCCCATGATGATAAGTTTGCCCCACTCCTGCACCCCACTGAGAATATGCTGGCGCGATCACTGATGGCTATTAATATAGATAATCTTGAGTTATCAGTGATGTTTAATGTTTTTATTTCTACAGTATTTCCATTTTAAAAGTGATTGCTTTTCGCCAGATGGCAGCCTGTCCTTCTAAGCCTTATCAGCTTATACTATATAAATAAATCATTAGCTATTTAATACGTTATTAGTCTTTCGATCAAAAACCGAACAAGGTTATCAAGACCATAAATTAAAAGTTAAAAATAAATCATTTTGAAATTATACAATCAGTGTATTAATAGTATAATACAAAAAGTAAGTAATATAATTTAGAATTCATTAATCGTCTAGTTGAGATTTTTTTGTCACCGTGCGAAAACGAGAAAGGTTTTTATAATATTCTAAAGAGCCGTACGAGGCCAGAGCTTCAAAAAAATTTCAGATCTCTTTATATTTATTTTTCCCAGGTAGCTACAACTTCAGGGCCGGATCTAGGGGGGGGGGGTGCAGTGGGTGCGTGCGCCCCGGGCGGCAGATTTCAGGGGGCGGCATTTAAAGAAAGATTTACTAAAAAAAAGGTAAAATGATATGAATTTTGTATAGAAAATTTTAAGGAGAGGGCGGCAAATTAAATTTTGCCCCTCCTAAAAAATTTCGTAGTTCCGGCCCTGGGCTAAAACAAAAATAATTTATATAAAATAGGTAATAACTAGAGACCGGACAAAAAAGCATAAAAAAATGGAAAAAAAGTGCTTAAAAAAGCATAAAAAACTTGAATAAAAAGTTGTTAAATAAGCATAAAAGTTGAAAAAAAGCATCTAATAAGCAATTTTTACTCATACCAATGGCGTATACAAATTTTTTTTTAAAGAAACTAAATTTATTCCGCCCCGCCCTTCGAAAATTTTTTTTTTTGCGGAACCAAATTTTTTCACCCTGCTGAAAAAAATTTTTTTACAGGGCTATATTTTTTCACACTGCGGGATTTTTGGAAATTTTTTTTTTTGGGGGGCGCCCCCCCCCCCTTATTTACATCCCTGGTGTATGCGTGTGTGAATGAGAAAAAAGTTTTTTAATAAAAAAAAAAAAAAAATTATAAATATTCGTAAAATAAGTTCAAATAAGCACGAAAGGGAAAAAAAAGCATGAAAACTCAAAAAAGCAAAAAAGCATAAAAAATGCAATCTCAATGCACTTAGTTTTTCCTAATTCGTATAGAAATTAAATATCTAATGGTTGCTTATAAAATTCAGCAATAAGCATTTTGCTTAAAATCTGGTCTCTAGTAATAACTAAGGACATTTTAATTAAAAGATCTTTTATGAAAAAAATCTTTAAAGTTTGAGGAACATTTATTTAAATAACCATTCAGAATAAAGGGTCGAACTAAGCCGAGCGCACAACTTTGCCCACCCACTATTCAAAGAAATAACGCAACTCATTTGTTTATTTGTTATGATTTTGCTCTGCTACTATGCTAAACTTTCTCTTACCTATGTATATATGTAATATATATAGAGAGAAAGTATTGGTTTGGGGGGGGCGGGGGAATTTGATAGGGGGGAAAATAGAAAATTAAAATAATTTAATAGTTTAAATAGTATAAAACAAAAACAAATCTCTTAAAACTTAAAAATTTTAATAAATATTTTAATAAAATTAAAATTTTAAAATTTGAGTGATTTTTCAAAAATTTTTGGAAAAAATTGGAAAAAATGAATTTCTTCTTTTAATTTAGAAGATTTTATTTTTCAAAATAAAATATATATTTTTAATAATAAATGAAATAAAAGAAGAAATTTTGCCCCCCTGCCCCCCGTAGGAGCAGGGGGGCAATCTCCCTGCCCCCCCAGTTCCGGCGCTATGGTTTCATGTCAAAAATTCGATGTCGAGATTTTGATGGATCTTCACGTTTTGAGGTCCCCTGAATCCAAAAAAGTGATTTTCGCGACATGGTCTGTCTGTGGGTGGGTGGGTGGGTGGGTGGGTGGGTGTGTGTGTGTGTGTTCAATTTTAAGGATGAAGGAATTGAGCTATGAGGCTGAAATTTTATATTTAAGTTAAACACCCCCGGGACCGGAAAAATAAGCTTTTAATGAAAATCGGCCAAAGATTTACTAGTACTTTACTGATGTACTTTTTCAGTTTTTTTCGATTTTCTCAAAATTTGCTCAACGATTTTTTAAATCAAAAATCAATTATTTTCAGATGCTCTTTAAATGTATATTCTCATTTTGAATGAAATCTTGAAGAATTCCTGTTTTAGGGAAGATAGGAGAAATGGTTGATAGTAAAAAATATAAATATTTTCCCATACTTATAAATTTTAATCTGAATTATATATTCCGTATGGGGAAAATAATGAGAAAAAAATTGGGGAACAGTACACAACTTTCGATTACCGAAGGTAAGAGAAAGTTGTGTGTATGATCCCAATTTTCAAATTTAAATAAATTTTTAACAAATTTATAAACAAATTAGATACTAATACTATATATCATTTTACTCGGGAGAAAATCTAGTTTCTGAATATATAAAAAAAAATTATAGGTTATGTAAGAAAAAAAATATTAGCCGCCCCCCTTCGCTGTGGAAGGGACGTAAATAAGGTTCTCCTTCAAAATACGTAGGCCACACGCCGGTGCTAAAGAAGTCCCTCCTCAAACTAAGACATCCTCCACATGGGCGTAACAAGAGAATTTGGCTGGGGGGTGGGCATGGGACCAGCCATCCTCGCTGGGGGGCCATAAGACCAGCTATCCTCCGGAGGGCCTGGAAAACCCCATATTTTCTCAATTTTTCTTCGGGCAGGGAGCTTTCTGGGGGGGGGGGGCACGAGCCTCCTGGGGGGCCATGCCCCCCGGCACCCCCTAGTTACGCCCAAGCCTCTCCCTCCCCCTAACGTGTTACGTAATATGTGGACAACCCCTAAGGTATTTATTAGAAATTTATATGATATTCGTTTATTTAATAAAAATTGGAAGTGCGGAGATTGCTAATAAAGAGAAATAAAAAAAAAAACTGTTTGAAAATTTTATATACAGATAAAAGTGAAAATTTCAGAGAATATAGAACGATGATCCTTTTTACTATCATTTGATTGGTTGAACGGATGTTTTGATTAAAGAAAAAATATATTCTTAATTATTCAATTTTACTTCCATGTGAATATTCTCTAGGAAATTCTAAACTCATTACAAAAAATCCGATGCGAATTGGATGCGCCGTTTTCGAGTTATAGACATTTGATTTATGAGAGTTTTTATTCATTTCCAATGTTATATTTAGGGCTCTTAAATTGGCCAAAGAAGGGGAGGGTCGTGGCTGGCAGGTTCCCCCACCCCACCGCTCTGATTGTTGTTGAGGAGAAAAAGCCGCCAGGCGCCCTCCCCCCCTCCCCTCTTTTCTAAGAAAAATTATTTCTCTTTTTAAAAATAATAATTTAATAGCTTTCAAGTTAAATTTTTTTTTTTTTAGACATTTGAAGAATTATAAGAAATAAACGAGAAAAAAAAATTAATAAAGCAGTCAGAGAATATTGCCAAATAAATGATAGTTATATATTTAGTGAGATGTAAAATCTTTCAATTCTTCATCACATGGTTGTTATATTTATTTGAACACAAGCGATATTTCGATCTTGTATTACTGTAGTGTAGTTGCCCCCGGGGGGGGGGGGGGGGGGGGGGGTGCCCCCCCCTATACCCCATCGCGGGGGTCTGGCCCCCGGCGGTCCGATGATTTTATTTTATTTCCCTGATAAATAGGTTATTAAAATAACCTACACCATAAATTATAAATATTAAAAAAAAGGTTTTTAAAGGTGTTTTGGGGGGGGTGCGGAGAGAGGGTGGGGGGGGGGGGGGGGGGGGGGGTGGGGGGGAGAAGAAAAAAGGAAAAATACTGTAGTGTAGTTAAATATCAAAGTAAAATTTAATTTAGATGAAATGATTTGAGTAATTCAAACAATTTTCACAAAACATTACTGATGTACTTTTTAAAAGGTCATCTAAATAATCGATTTATATGAATTTTAATCTAAAAAGTAAAAATTCTGTTACCATGGCAACCATTTCACCTATCTTTCTTATGAAGAACCAAGGGCGGTCCTAGCCTTACATTTTGGGGGGGGGGGTCACTGTTTTTTTTTTTTTTTTTTTTATAGTAGAAATAAATGGGCCTGGACCCCAATAAATATATATTAATCAAATATGAGTATCGTTTAAGTCTTAAATGGCCTAAGTTGCCGAAAAGATTGTGTGAATGGGAGAGTGAGTGGGAAAAAGTGTATGTTAAAAAAAAAAGAAGATTTTGGGGGGGGGTCACGACCCCCTTGACCCCCCCTCTGGGACCGCCCTTGGTAAGAGAAAGTAATATAAAAAAAGAAAAACTAACTTATTGAAAATATTATGAAAGGGATTAGCATAATCATAATAGACTTGAAATTAAGAAAAATAAATGGCTAGATATAGTAAAATAATTTATAAATACAATCTCAATATAATATCAAACTGGTTGGCGAATGGGAAAAGACAGAACATTAAATACTACACAAATAAATGCAAGCATTGTGACGTCATCGTCAAAAGATGGCTCCAATAGTAAAATAACCTTTTAAATTATATTAAAAAAATTTCAAACAAAAAATTGAAAGCATTTATCAATTTTTTACAAAACTAACTTTGTAGAGAATATATGGCGTTTCAAAATAAGAATTTTATTTTTTTACAATATTCAATAATAAATTTTTACTTTCATTTATTTATAATATAAACATGAGGGAGTGAAATTTTCAGAAGATCAATATATATAGCTCTGAATGAATTTTTTCAAATCAAGGGAGGAGACTGTGCTCCTTGAGTATGATGATTTGCTTGACTCGAGTTAAGCAAATTGCATTATTCACGCACTACCCTCTCCATCGCTCTACCCGTTGTGGTAGGGAGATTTTTGCGTCAATTGACGATGGGGACTCTGTCCCCATACCCAAGCCAAGGGTGAGCAGAGTAATTCCCCTGGCCAAAGGATCCCCTCTGCTCACACCTAATGGTTAGCTCGCAAGTATCACTGGATAGCTATGTCCCCGTGCATATGCCGTCACAGTCTGAAAACGCAGGCTAGCCCCTTGGTAAATCATGAGGGGTGTGGGCGAGTACGCGTTTATCCTACTCCGACTCACATTCCCGGGGCTTGATTTTGATCCGATGCCCCACAGCCTTGGAGTGACGGGACTCGAGTCCCTGGACCCAAGACTGTGAGGAGGGGACCGCGGTCTCCACCCACGGGCCTCTAGCCTGTTTTAATACTCACACAGCGACACTGGCGCATATCCTATGCCCATCCGAGTAGTGAAGGACTCGCTAATTTATCATTGAAACATTAATAATTTTACTATAGAAAAAATCGATAAATATCAAAAAAATTTGCCAATTTTCTAGAAAATGAAAATGCCAAAGTTTTAGCTAAATTGAATAATATTTACTCGAATAGGGATGAAACGATAACACTGAGGAATCGATACTTTTACTCGATATAACCCCCCCTGCCCCCCCTGTCTACGGCCCTGGCTATTATATTTAAAAAAAAAAAAATAATAATAGAGAATAGAGTTTAAAAAATATCTCAGTTTGGAAGCAAAAATTATAGCAATAAATATATAGGGGGGGGGAGGTTTGAGAGACAACTATTAATAAATATATGGACCGTTTATTTTGAAAGTGGTGTAAGTCCAATTTTTAAAATTTCTGAGATATCACATAATTCATGCTTAATTTAATGTAAATTTTCTATGGTATAACTAGCTAGTGGAAATTTCTCTTTAAAAAATTCCCATGTTTTGTACAATTGAAAATTTGTCGGTAAAAGAAGTTGCATAATCGTTGATTATGAAAGTGGTGTAAGTCCAATTTGAGGTAGGTAGCTTAGCAGATGGTTGCCTGTTAGTAGTCTGTTATTGTGCATTTGCTTATAGATTTGTTAAGAATTACTAACAGAGGCGTCATTTGTGGGGGAAGGGTATTTGCCCCCTCCTCTCCTCCCTAGGTATTATTCTACGTAACCAAAATATATCTACGAAAGCGTATAAAATTAAAAAATTAATTTAATTAAATACCTTTTGCCCAAATTTGAGATAGCTATTTTGTAAGAGAATTTGAAGTGAGAAATTGAAAAAAAAGTTTTGCCCCCCCTCTAAGAAAAGTTGGAATGACGCCACTGGTTACGAGAATAGGTTACTTATTAATATAAGATATCAAGCAGTAATTCTTCCGGTACATCATAAATATTTCAACACTCTACCATTCATATACAGTGGATAAGTAAATACTACACATCTTGTAATTTTAACAATGTAATTAACGTCTAAAATTAAAAAGTAGAAACCGATTGTATCATTTGCCTAGATTTTTAAATTAACAGATATGCAAACCTTTCATTTTCTCGAAACAATAGAAAATAGACTTACACCACTTTCAAAATTAACCGTCCA
>JAKCPI010022820.1:0-10541 GCA_023213315.1 Euborellia annulipes
TATTATATGGTTTTCGAAATGGGAAGGGGCGCTAAAATGGTCTTATGCCCCGGCGCGAGTTAAGCTCACTACGCCACCGTTGCGATTAGCGACGTTTCACTTTAGTCCTGTTTAATTTCATATAAAAAAAAGTATTTTTTTTATAGTGAATTGTTGAATAATCATTGAGGGAAGAAGTAAAACAAAATGTAATAAAGAGTGAATACAAAGAGATAAAAAAAAAAATTAGAATAAACCCAATTTTTGAAACTAAAAATAAGATACAGGCCCTATTCATTTAAATCAATCAATTATTAGGAGTTTAACAAAATAGTTTCATCTTCCTAAGCTCCTCCACTATTTGAAATTTATATTTTATTGTTAATATTATAATATTACATTTAGATCAGATGTAATTAATGCTTTGTGGAGATTTTTTAAATATATATATTAATTTAATATAATTGTGACGAATTCTTTAATGAGTTTATGTAAAATCAAATCTTAAAATTTAATTCAATTATGATCAAATTTTACAAAATGTCTTCGAGCAAAGTTGGCTAAAAGCATTTTGGTTTGGGTTTGTTGTTTGCGCTTTTGCTTATCTGTCTCCTGTTGACTTTTAGCTTACTATACATTCAAACAAAAGTAATAAAACGTAGCTACGCAATTCACTGCTCAAACAATTAGGAAATTCCCACATGAGACCATTTTCTTTGAAGGTAGAAATATTTATCGTTCTTTTATAATCAAGTTCTGATAAAAAAAAATAGAATAAACATTCTAAAATATTAGAAAAATAGTAAAGAAACATAAAATGTTAAAAATGTTATTATAATTAAAAAAATATGGTAAGAGAAAGTAAAAACTAGTATAAAATTATAAAATATTATATGCTATAAATTCATGTTTATATTTTAATCATTGATAAGTTAATAGATTTGAGAAAAAAATAAATTGAGGGGTGGACTAGATCCAGGGCCGGCCTAAGGAGTGTGCAACCTGCGCAGTGACACATGTGCGGTTTTCTGGGGAACGTCGAAAAAGGAAAAATAATAACCTTACATTCTTAAATAGTACAAAATTTCTAAAGTATTATGCCGGATCATCACACCTATTAGGCTTAAAAATCAGGTAAATATTTTTTTACTTAAAAACTCTCAGTAAGGGGCGATTACTTCATACTTGCAGACATAGCATTTGCTCTCAGGCCGGCCCTGTCTAGATCTGTAGTGAATTTAGATACACGATAAGCATCCGCACTTTCTGCAAATTTATCTTTTTGAATGTATTTCCATAAATTCCTCCAATTATTTTCCCAACGGGCCTTCAATATGCCTATATATTGTAAGCATCTATTGCAATAGTATTGAGACCAAAGCCTGGTAGTTAGGCAGCCCGAATGGCAGCTTGTCTGTGTGAGAAATACCCTTTTCAAAGCGAGACAATCGGCCGAACGACTCTTTTAAAAAAAGAATAACCATAAAAATGTATTTTTAATAAAAAATTCAAGATGTATCAAAATAAAAAAATTATCTCAATGTTTTAATCAGAAAATAAGTTTAGTGAGAGTGTGCCATTTGGGCTGCCTAACTACCGGGCTTTAGTCTCAATACTATTGCAATAAATAGATGGTAAAGAACACCAATAAATTGAAGTTGGTTTATTAATGGCCAAATTGGTCGAAATATAAAAAAATGCACGTACTAATTTTATGTCCTCATTTAATTTTTTTTTATTTTTTCTAAACACTCACTTTTTTCCCACTCACACATCTCCATTTGATATTCAAACAAAGAAGGATATAAGGGGGGGGGGGGGGTAAAGGGAAGTAATGTACCCCCCCCCCGAGATTTGAAAAAAAAATATTTTTTTTCGAAAAAAAATTTATTTTTAATGTAAAATTTTAAAAATTAATACTTAAAAATTTGATTTGTATTTATATTCTGTCGAAACAAGTACAGAATGCGCCTATATGAAGAAAAAAATTGTGTGTTTCCCAGATTACCCCCGAGAAACACCTCTGGATCCGCCCTTGTATTCAAATGGCTTAAATAAAATCATCCGACTGTCTGAAGTCCGAACCCACGATCCTTGGTAAATTTTAATTATTGTTTCCAAACTTTTTGGTTCACTGCTCTTTAATGTAAATCCAAATTTTTCCGCGACAAATGGAATTCAAGGCGCGCTGCCAGCGTTGCAGAGTCGCGGTTCCCTGGGGAGGATAGCTTGGGAACCACTATTTATTTCATCCACTAATTGAGGACAAATTAGTTAAACAAGACGTACAGTGAGGGACAATATTAAGTCCCACCCATGTGTTTTCTACTTGTGATTATTTCATTGTTTTTATAAAAGAAAATGAAAATCTTTATTGAAATTTTTTTTAGATTTGAACTATAAAAGTTTTCATTAAAAAATATATAATATTTTTTTTTTAAACAACAATGAAATAATCACAAGGAGAAAACGAATGGGTGGGTGGGACTTAATATTGTCCCTCACTGTACATATAACGCATAAAAAAGCCCAGAAACGCGCTTGTGTAGCTTATATGAGCTTAAACAAATGCGAAGGTATTATGGCACATGATGGGACTGGGGGTGAGATTGAGAGAAAAAAAGGCAAGACAGAAAAAATATCAAGAATTGTATTTTTATATGCAAATTTGATAAAGAAAGTAAAATGAAAATTTATTATGATAATTCAAGAAATAAAAAATTATTTAGGGATAATAGTGGGTTTAGAGGGACAATATAAAATATATAACCTTATATGTATGTATAAAATTAAAAAATGTAAAGTATTTTAATTATATTTCATCTAAAATATTTTCCTTTTTAACAAAATTAGTAATTATATATAATATTTATATCTCGATCAGTAAAACAATTAAAATAATCTGATCTAAAAAACAGGTGTGTGCGTTTGTATTGCAACTGCACACAATACAAATCTAATATGAACAACCTAAATATTTCAAAAAACAAAAAAAAATTAGTTTACTATTTTAGTAAAGTGCTCTAAAGGAAGTGATATTTCCTATAGTGAGTGTGGGCGGAAGATGGAGAGAAAAACATGGCATTGCATAAGAATAATGAATAGAATATTATAAACTAAGGTCAAAAAGAGAACATGACTGGACATATATCAGTATATTAATATAAAGCATTCAATTTAAATAAAAAATTTCTTTTTTTCTCTTGTAAATGATATTTAAGAAAAACTTTTTATAAACATTTTTTTTTTTTTTTTCAAAAATGTGTTAGAAGGTTTTTAGAAATTGGAGGTGCTAATAGGCCAGTCAATATCGACATTTAAATCGCAAAACGTGAAGTATTCCTGCATTTTGGTATGTTATTTAGACCCCTTGGGGGAGTGCGGAACCACATTTTGCAATCAAAAAAGTTGTGCTTCTCGCGTAGTACGAGAAAAACTGCGCAATTTCTCGCACTTTTTTCAGTTTTTGCATTTAATTCAAAAACTATGGGCTTTTTGACATTAGTTGCTTATAGCATTTTTAAAGTGCATTAAATTTAAAACAATTAAAGCCAACTTGCAGCTCTGTATCTCTAATAGTTTTTGAGATATGATGATTGAAAAATGTACAAGATTTTCACAAATGTTACAATTTTCAGTTTTGCTTATGTTTAAAGTCGAATATCGGCTTAACCGCTCAAAGATTAGAGAAAAGTTGTGATAAATTGATTTTTAGCACATTTAATTACCTTTAATTTAAGCGGGGTACGGGGTCAGTAACCCTTGTAGTTTTCGTAATCGTAAAAAAACAAAAATTGCAGTAAATAGTCCAGTCAAATTTCCATTAAATTCGGCAAACGCGAATTTAACGCTGCATTTCTGGTATGTTATTTGGACCCCTTAGGAGAGTGTGAAACCACATTTTGCAATCAAAAAAAAAGTTGTGCCACCTGAGTAATAGAGAAAAACTTCAAAATTTTCGGACATTTTTCAGTTTTTGCAGTTTAATTCAAAAAATATGGGCCTTTGACATTAGTTGTTATTATCATTTTTAAAGTGCATTAAATTTCAAACAATTGAAGCCAAACCACAGACAGCTTTGTAAGTTTAATAGTTTTTGAGATATGATGCAATTTCATGTAGTGTTATTTAAAACTTGTATTATTGGAATTTTTGTTTTTTTAAGTTTATAGGAGAACTATAAGAGCTAATGACCCCGTTTTGCGCTTAAATGAAAGGTAACTAAATGTGCTAAAACTCAATTTATCACAACTTTTCTCTTAGCATGAGCCGTTATGTCGATATTCGGTTTTAAACACAACAGAAATGTTACAATTTTCAATTTTATTTATGTTTAAAGCCGAATATCGACATAACGGCTCATGCTAAGAGAAAAGTTGTAATAAATTGAGTTTTAGCACATTTAATTACCTTTCATTTAAGCGCAAAACGGGGTCATTAGCTCTTATAGTTCTCCTATAAACTTAAAAAAACAAAAATTCCAATAATACAAGTTTTAAATAACACTACATGAAATTGCATCATATCTCAAAAAACTATTAAACTTACAAAGCTGTGGTTTGGCTTCAATTGTTTGAAATTTAATGCACTTTAAAAATGATAATAACAACTAATGTCAAAGGCCCATATTTTTTGAATTAAACTGCAAAAACTGAAAAATGTCCGAAAATTTTGAAGTTTTTCTCGTATTACTCAGGTGGCACAACTTTTTTTTGATTGCAAAATGTGGTTTCACACTCTCCTAAGGGGTCCAAATAACATACCAAAAATGCAGCGTTAAATTCGCGTTTGCGAATTTAATGTGAAATTTGACTGGACTATTACTGCAATTTTTGTTTTTTTACGATTACAAGAAAACTCACAAGGGTTACTGACCCCGTACCGCGCTTAAATTAAAGGTAATTAAATGTGCTAAAAATCAATTTATCACAACTTTTCTCTAATCTTGAGCGGTTTAAGCCGATATTCGACTTTAAACATAAGCAAAACTGAAAATTGTAACATTTGTGAAAATCTTGTACATTTTTCAATCATCATATCTCAAAAACTATTAGAGATACAGAGCTGCAAGTTGGCTTTAATTGTTTTAAATTTAATGCACTTTAAAAATGCTATAAGCAACTAATGTCAAAAAGCCCATAGTTTTTGAATTAAACTGCAAAAACTGAAAAAGTGCGAAAATTGCGCAGTTTTTCTCGTACTACGCGGGAAGCACAACTTTTTTTGATTGCAAAATGTGGTTCCGCACTCCCCAAGGGGTCTAAATAACATACCAAAAATGCAGGAATACTTTACGTTTTGCGATTTAAGGCCTTTTTTGTCTTTATTGACTGGCCTATAAGCCCAACTTTTATTTATAGGTCCTATATATTTTTCTGGAAGGTTTCTGCGAGTGGGGAAGTTTTTTTTATACATATAAAGAGAGAGAAATGAACTGTATTAAATGTAGGGGCGGGACTGGGAGACCTATCTGCCCTCTGTATACGGACGTGTACATAATATATAATAAAAAATACAATGAATTGATCATATTCCAGTATTCCGAAATTGCAAAAGAATAATTAAATAAGTTGTTACTGCACCCATTATCTAAAAAATATATGAATTATTTTATTATCCAATAAAAAACAATATTTATAAAAACCTTACCGAATATATTAGGAGGGTAGTCATAAGTGAAGAAAGAGCAAGCAGTGAATTTTATTTTTAGAATGAAGAAGTTGCAAAGAGAAAACTTGCCACTGAAATAAATACATGATTAGATTAGTTGAAATATAAGCGAGATTTGAAATTTATTTATCATTTAAAATTAACATCTATATGGGCCGGTTAAAGCATAAGTGGCGTATAAGTCCAGTTTCGCCTGTTTTGAGGTAAAGAAGGGTTAACTAGAATGTTTATATAAAAATCAACATTGCACATTTTAATATTTTATTTATTAAAACTCCAGTAACAGGACTGGGATATACACAATTAGTGAATTAAATAGAACAAATTTTTCTCTACACGGTATCATATGTCTAACTCAAAATATAAAAAAGTGGAGTTACACCACTTGTGCTTTAATGGGCTCATATATGGACCCTGTTATGCGATGGTGTGTCAAAGACCAGAAAATTCAAAATTGAGCTAAGCACGGAATATTGTTACAAATGCTTTAATTAATAGTATTTTTTATGAAATATGTCCTAAAAAAATTTATATTTAATGTTACTTGCACAATTGACAACAAAAATTATATATAATCCAATGAAAAACAAAAAACTTTAATGTTGATTTTCTCAAAACTCGATGTTTGGTCTTTGACACACCATTGCATAACAGGGTCCATATAATCCGCTAATGTCCGTCTGTCTGTCGGTCTGTCTATCACGTTCTATTTAGGCAACTTCCCATTGGAATTTTGAAATGAAATTTTATATGCTAAAAGAGGACCCTTCTCGGGATTACAGGAAAATTATTTCTCATCCGAAAATTCCTATAACCTTTTGAGTAATTAATTCTTAAAGTTACGATTTCTTACTAGGAATTGAGCTAGGAGGTTGGAATTTCATATTTAAGTTAGGCACCTTCCTGGAGCGTGAAAATAAGCTTTTAATCAAAATCGGCCAAAGAGTAATAGTACTTTACTGAGGTACTTTTTCAGTTTTTTTTCGATTTTCACAAAATTTGTTTTAACGATTTTGATTAAAATTCAAAAATCACTAAATATATGTCGTTGACACAATAAATCTGAAGTGACAGCACAGGACACAACTTTCGATTACCAAGGGTAAGAGCAAGTTGTGTGCTGTGCGACCAGTCACACCAGATTTTTATTGAGAGGATAAATAGAAAAAGTTAAATTGGAATGGGAAAATACCCATCTTTCCTCTTTAATATACAATCCAAGCCTAGACATACTTCACCTAATATAAATATTTTCTAACGAAAATAAAGTTTAGGTAATTATAAGTTGGCCTAACCAGTCAACGGGGTGCCAAATTAGAATTCAGCATAGCATAATTTAAGGAAGCAATTTTAAAATGGTACGCAAAATTTTTAATAAGTTGGGAAAATTTACTTGAGAATAAATGTTGTCTTGAAAATCAAGGTTTCAATAACCTCAAAAAAAAAAATAATATACAGAAAAAATTCACTTTTTTTTGGCTTACTTCTTTTTAAAATGGATTTTTCGTTTGAATTATCACTCGCTTAACTATTTTAGGTGTCTGATTTGCCTGGAAAAAAAGAAAATATTTAATTAATTAATTTTTTATAAACTAGTAAACAGGTGGAAAATTTGTAAAAATGGCCTTAGATTCTCTAAATGCTAACCAATTTATCCAGCCTAATTATGGTTCTACATAAATAAGCGTGTCAGCCTCAGGAAAGACTCTGAGGTCTTGGTTCCTCTTCCCTCTATCGAAAAATAATTTCATATAAAAGTTTATTTGCCATCCATGAAAATAATTTAATTTACTTAATTTAACGGATTTTTTTATTTAAAGAATCAAAGGAAGGTTTCGTTTTCTTCATCTTTCCACTCCCTATTTCATAAATTTTAGTTTCCCCATACTCTGTTAAACTACTGATTGAGAATATAGACCTAAGTAATATCAAATCAACCAAATTATTACCTCGATTAGAACACCAAGTGAACACAAGTATTAGGATTAAAAAGCGTCCGAAATTCAAAAATAACCATATGACTTGATTCCAAAATTCTGCAGAATTAAATTTCATGACAGCTATCAATGCGTATATATCACAAGTAATCCATAGGAAAGAAGATCCACTACAAAAGAGTAAAAAGTTGTCCGTGGTAACAGTAATTTATTTTTAATCCTAGATCGCAAAGAGTTTCACCGGCGCTGTGCTGCCTGCATCTGAAAAGAAGAATTTGATTATCTTTTTTTTAATATATATAATATACTGACAAAAAACTAAGTTAGAGTAAATATGCCTTAGTGTAATCTATTTCATGAAGCCAATGCTAACTAGAGAGGGGCGGAATCAAAGGAAGTATCAAAGATGTGGATAATGTGACAATAACAATAATAAATAAGAAAATAGCAAATTCATATTATCTATATACAGTATATATAATTCCCTAATACTGTTCGTCACGCTGTTTGGGGAACTTCCTCTTAGAATTTCAAAACGAAAATTTATATACTTAAAGAGGGCCTTCCAGGGAAGGCAGAAAATTGTTTTCGTTCTGAAATTCCTACAACTTTTTGAGTTACGATTTCTCTTATAGGAATTGTATGAGGAAACATTTATCATAACTGTTTGATGATGAAGATCAGCAGCCTGGTGGATATTGTTGAGAAAGATGAACATGGGCCGTCTGGGAGCTGATGTTCAGACAATTTATTTGGTTCATTATAGACTTATAGCGGAAGGAATTAAACCAAATAAATTGCCTGAACATCAGCTCTGATTTATTTATTCATCTTTCTCAATAACTGTTTGACCAATTTCAAGTCAAAATTTCGAAATAAGATATGTAATATTATTATATATATATATTAGGAGCCGACCGAATATTCGGTTTTTGCCATGATTTCGGCCAAAAAGTAGCCGAAACCAGTCTGAAAAAATGGGATGAGACTCGCATGCCAAAAAAAGGCCAAATGATTTGCACTTTGGGGGAGAAAAAATTTAGTCTCCCAAAAAAAAGGTAAAATGATTTTCACGTGAGGGAAAAAAATTCAAAAAAAAAAAAAAAAAAAAAAAAAGGTAAAATGAAAAAAATTTTATAGAAAATACAAGTTTCGGTTTCGGCTGAAAATCTTGTTTCGGTCGGACCCTAATATATATATATTTAATAATATAATTTATGTAGAGTAGAGTGTGTTGTCCAGTCCTCAAATACATTTGAGGAGCCTAAAAAAGTTTTTGAAAATTTCTCCCAGTCAAAAGCATTAAGCCCTATCTCTTTTTGAAAAATCAATTACAATTAATTTTGATAATAAAATAATTTAATGTCTCAAATGAATAATTATAATATTCTCTTTAAATTTTTTTCCTTTAATTGACAATCATAGAAATATCTTTTAAAGAAATTAATATAATAAAGAGAACCTATCCATCATTTAAAGACATTTTAATTAGATTAATAGTTACTTAAATAAATAGTGTGAAAATTGAATTATTTAATGTATGTTTGATGTTTTTGCATTAGTTAATTTTATCATCCTGATAAATGAGTAGATTATATTATAGAATAATAAGAAAGGTGGATTAATTATATTAAAATCTTACCGGTTTAATAATATCGGAGCACAAATGACTTACTAATATCGTTATTCAATCTTTTGAAATAGAATCCAAGTGGGAATGATTTTAATCATGACATGGATAATAAAAAGAGTGACAACAATTTGATTTGCTAAATAAGCTAAGACATACCAACCGGCTCGCTGTAAAAATTTGCTATTTTAAATTCTTTAAATTTATAATATTTTTTTTAGAATTTTTATTTCGGTTATTAATCAATTCTAAACCAGTGGCATCATTTCAAATTTTTCTTTGGAGGGGGGGGGAGGAGGGGGGTAAAATTTTTTTTCCTGGGAGTGCAAACTTTTTTATTCTTAAAATTTATTTACAAATAGGTACTTTAATTTGGCCAAATATTTAATTAATTGTTTAATTTTGTACAGTTTATATACTCGTAAATATATTTTGATATAATATTGAGATGATGGCTGAAGTATTAGCAGATATGGTAGGATATGGAGGGCCAGGAAAGAAATCAGACAAAAATTCAATCAATTTTTATCTAATTTTATTACAATTGCTGACGTTTCGACTTGCAAATCGCGTCCTTCCTCAGGACCTATGATCAATGAGACAAACATGTATGTAATAAAATTAGATAAAAAAATTGATTGAATTTTTGTTCGATTTCTTTCCTGGCTGCCATCCTACTCATATTCGTATTTTGATATATTTTATTAAGAATAATATAAAATTTTTAAAAAAATCAGAGCTCTTCGGGAGGGGAGCAAAATGCCCCTCCCGCCCCCCCCCCCCAAATCACGCCACTGTTCTAAATCTTATTCAAGGTAACTTTTCAGAGAGAAGAGATGAATATATATTGGGATTACCAAAGAAATGAATTTTTACTTTCTTTTTCCTATACATACTGTATATAGGGGGAAAGTATTACAATCAGAATATTTTTAATAAGACAGATCTTTGGATGGTAGTTTATTTCAAATAATAATAGAATATTAAGCCATCTCACAAATCGAACTGAAAGGATGTAGTTGGTCGTTTGAGCTAAGTTTTAGTGATATTAATTAGGTCTCTAAACAAGGGCGGATCCAGGGGTGTTTCTCGGGGGGGTAATCTGGTGTGACTGGTCGCACAGCACACTATTTTTTCTTAATTTCGGTAATTTAAAGGCGCATTCTGTACTTGTTTGCCAGAATATAAATACAAATCAAATCTTTAAGTATTAATTTTCAAAATTTTACATTGAAAATAAATTTTTTTGCGAAAAAAAAGGTATTTTTTCAAATCTCGGGGAGGGGGGGTAATTACCCCCTTTAGCCCCCCTGTATCCGCCCTTG
>JAKCPI010022821.1:0-22198 GCA_023213315.1 Euborellia annulipes
AAAGTTTCTGCGAGGCTTGATAATATACAGTAAGTACTTATTGCTGTTTTTGCTTATCTTTAATTGTACGAAAAAATTGACCGATACGTAGTAAGTATCGATACTTTTCAATCGATACCGAGTAGGTACTCGATACTTTGCGACCGATACCAGTATCGAGGTAAAAGTATCGATACCTCGGTGGTATCGTTTCATCCCTACCCCTGAATCCAAAAAAAGTGGTTTTCGCGACATGGTCTGTCTGTGTGTACATGCACAAAATATCTCATGAACGAAAAGAGCTAGGAAGTTGAAATTGTATATTTAAGTTAGGCACCCCCATGGGACGTGACACGAAGCTTTTAAACAAAATCGGCCAAAAAGTACTAGTACTTTACTAATGCACTTTTTAGTGTTTTTTTCGATTTTTCTCTAAATTTCACTCCAACGATTTTGATTAAGAATTCAAAAATCAATTATTTTTAGATGCTCTTTCAAATGTATATTCTTATTTTGCCATTGAAATCTTGTTGAAGACCACTTTACTATTGTACTTCATAGAGAAGATAGGAGAAATGGTTGGCAACAAAATATAAATATTTTCACATAAACTACTTATATAAATATTACATCTTGAATTCTAATATAACGGCGGAAACTAAATATATCTCGACGCAAAAACTCTGGTGTGACAAGCACATAACACAAGTTTCGATTACTGAAGGTAAGAAAGTTGTGTGCTGTGCGACCTTTCGCTTCAGATTTTTTTATTAATAGCTCCAAGACTATCAAAATGACATGTGTAAGATAAACTATAGAGCAGCGTTTCCCAACCTTTTGAAGTCCACGGCACTCCCAAGATGCGTTGGAATAATATTACACACTAGCGGCACCCTTCCTTGTTTTCCCTATCAAATCGAAATTTTTTTCCCTTGCTTGAAAATCATTTGACCTGTTTGTTGGCAAAGCTTCGGGATTGTGTTTCCGATCTAAGGGGACGTGATAAATTTTGCCGCTTCCATTTTAAATCATTTGACCTTTTTTTCTTTAGCAAAACTTTATTTTTTCGCCTCTTTATTTTATTTTTTTTATCTAAATATCTCGCGGCACCCTTTAGGCATTCTCGCGGCACCCTTGGGTGCCGGGGCACCAGTTGGGAACCACTGCTATAAGAGGAATAAAGAGTATCTACATGTTAAAATTTTTTTAATATATATCATAATTTTGACCCCCTCCCCCTCCCTCCCCTCTTACTTATATAAAAGTTTGTTATGTTAGAATTATTTAATTTTGTTATTATTATAATTAGATACTTAGGCCTATATATATAAAAAAAAAAAAATATCTAGCTATGTATATGTATCCCCACATTTTTATGGATAAAATTACGAGCCCTCATATGTTTAATAAATTTTTTATTACTAATAAAAAAAAAGACAACATTTCATCTTCCTCTACGTGCAAAATGTAATAAAGATACAAAATAGAGTTCAAAGTGTGTTAGTATCTAAAAAGAGAGAGATATTGTTCTATTTGAAAGCTTTCAAAGCCAATATTTGCCCCACCATTTTTTTTCCACAGATAATAAAATATCTTCTCTCTTTCACCTTTCACTTAACATCTACATTCTTTTTTGGTATATATACCAAAAAAAAATGATATTTATATATTTTTTTAGTCTTATTCTATTAAATTTTTTTTATTTAGTGAATATTTTTTTCACTATGAGTGATAAAACCGTTTGTCGACTAACACAATTTATATACAATCTTCTAAGTAACGTCTTCTACGAGATCGTTTGAATTATTAATAATATATTTACAATATTATTTGACCGACCCCGCACCGCGGGAATAATAAGGGCGAGGACAGAAGAAGAAGATTTAAAAAAAAAAAATTTTTTGAGACGTCCCTTACCGCCCCCTCCACGAGTCATTTCGCGATCTCAACGAACTTTTTAGCAAATGAACAATCAGCGAAAGTCAGTATAGGGAGTGGATTGCCCGTTTCAAATCAGGTGATACCAGCTTGGAGGATAAGCCAGGAAGAGGTCGGGCAGGGGCGTATATAAGGGGGGGGGGGGGGGGGGAGGGGGCCCGTCCCCCCCTCCCCGAAATTTTCCAATACATATATAGGGATATACAGACATCAGTGCAACAAATTTTTCCGCAGGATGGAAAACTTTGGTACTGCAAAAGAAAAAAATTTCCGCAGAAAGATTTTTTTAGTTCAGGCCCCCCCCTCTTCCGAAAAAATTTCTATATACGCCCCATCGGATTTCGACAATCAGGCTCTTCTGGCAGCCGTGGAGTCTGACAACACGAATGCTGGCTGAAGACTTCAATGTCAATCATTCTACGGTCGTTTGCCGCCTCAAAAAGTGTGAGCCGATCGCGTTCGAATTTTCACCGAGTTACTGCAGCGAAACGAACAAACATACCATTTTTAATTAAATGCTTTTATTTAACTTACTCTTTCAAGGTCACCAACTTTGAGTCTTTGTTTAGGACACTTCCCGATGGGCTAGAAGTGTGAAATTTAATACTTAAGTGTCATTTTTGATGACGCCACGATATGGAGGTTTTGAACAAAATAGACCAAACTAATGTGGTACTTTATTTGAAACCCTTCGCGAATTAATGTAATTTCAAAAAACTTCCCGATGGGGTAGATGCGTGAAATTTGATATTTAAGGATCATTTTTTATGATAATGAATAATTTTTCAATTGAACCAAATCAAAATAGGCCAAACTAATGTTCTTTATTTAAAGCTCTACACTAATTAGACAATTTTTGAAAATTTCCCGATGTTATTTAAAAGCCTCTAATTTTGAAAGTTAATTTAAAACAATCACACGAAAAAAAGACTAAAAAGCTTAAAATAAAAATAAAATAAAAAAAAAGATTTAAAAAAAAATGCTTTTATTTAAATTGAACTAAAAAGAGAGAAATAATTTAATTGTTCTTGTTAAAATTTTTTAATATTTATGACTTAAAATAAAAGCGTGGGGCGCGAGCCTCGGAATAACTTCGAAGCGCCCCACGCTTTTATTTTAAGTCAAATATTAAAAAATTTTAACAAGAACAATTAAATTATTTCTCTCTTTTTTAGTTCAATTTAAATAAAAGCATTTTTTTAAATCTTTTTTTATTTTATTTTTTGAAGAATCTTGTCACTGGGGATGTCATTCATGGCTTCTCTTCAAAAACAACAAAAGAAAGAAGGTTTGCGTTGCGCCAGGTGTTTCCTCCTAAGGAATACTGAAACATGTCCACAGTAAGAAGGCTATGTGGTGTGGGTGGTGGCACAAAAAGTTCGTTGAGATCGCGCGAACAACTCTTTCATACAAAAATAATAAACAAAACTGATGCAAAACGCCGGGTAATTATGCATCAACCCTATATTTTTTTTTTTTTTTTTTTTTTTTTGGAATGGGTGTATAAGGTCCGAAGACCTATAATGACCAACAGTCACATGCAGCCATGAAGAAAATAAAAACAAAAGGGAGAAGCATAAAGGGGAAACTCAACTGCGGGAACTGAGAAGATGCCTGTTGAGGTTAGACTTGAAAGTCTGAAGATTGTAGGTTTTGGGGAAGATAGACGCAGGGAGCTTGTTTCAATCTAAAAAATCTGGTGTGACTGGCGCACAGCACACAACTTTCTCTTACCTTCGGTAATCGAAAGTTGTGTACTGTGCTTGTCACACCAGATTTTTTGTGTCGACATGTATTTAGTTTCAGACAGTATGGTACATTCGATTTTCAAGATGTAAAATTTATAAGTATGGCAAAATATTTATATTTTGTTACCATGGCAACCATTTCTCCTATCAGGAATGAAAGTTAGAAGAAAAATGCAGCCAGAATTTTTTTCTTTAAAAATATATTTCAACAGCTAGCTGACGTTTCGGCTTTGGTCAAAGCCATCCTCGGAGCTATAAACGTTTCGTTTCGTTGTTTATAGCTCCGAGGATGGCTTTAACCAAAGCCGAAACGTCAGCTAGCTGTTGAAATATATTTTTAAAGAAAAAATTCTGGCTGCATTTTTCTTCTAACTTTCATTCCTGTTACAAATTCTACCGGCCATAAAATAGCCTTATACTAATTTCTCCTATCTTTTCTATGGAGAACAAGAGTAAAGTGGTCTTCAGAAGATTTCAATCACAAAATGAGAATATACATTTTAAAGAGCAACTAAAAAAATAGTTGATATATGAATTTAAAAAAAAAATCGTTGGAGCAAATTTTGAGAAAATCGAAAAAAACTGAAAAAGTGCATCAGTAAAGTACTAGTACTTTTTGGTCGATTTTGTTCAAAAGCTTCGTGTCACGTCCCATGGGGGTGCCTAACTTAAATATAAAATTCCAACCTCCTAGCTCTTTTCGTTCTTGAGATATTTTGTTCACAGACACACAGACAGACACACACACAGACAGACCATGTCGCGAAAACCACTTTTTTGGATTCAGGGGACCTCAAAACGTGAAGATCCATCAAAATCTCGACATCGAATTTTTGACATGAATCCAATACTTTCTCTCTATATATATATATTACATATATACATAGGTAAGAGCAAGTAAAAAATGTAAACCAGCCTGAATAAATATTACAGCGTTAGTAAGTATACTTTTTTATCTCCCGGTTATTGTTATTGAATGAATATGCGTATGCGGATGTTATTGATGAATACAATAGTAGTACTAACAGAAACAGTTGCTGAGAGAGGGAGAGAGATAGAGCCCCAAGAGGCAAACCCGTATGCAATGTCTGTTCACCTCGCTCTGATCTCATTGGCCGTTCAAACGGGCCTTAACTTAATAAACCGATCCTCAGGACAATCCGATAAATTTACAAGCCCCTAAACCTTCTCAACTTTAATTTATTCACACACAACTCTTTTTTTTGCTAAGTAAAACATTTTTTATTTTTACTTTCTAATACATTAGATTAGATATATTAGAATGTAATCACTTCTGATCATGACAAGTAATTGTCGAAATAGGTATCAAGTGTTAAACTTTATTGATTTTCAGTTTTTTTTTTTTTATTCGATTTTCTGAAAATTCGCTCCAAGATTTTGATTAAAATTCAAAAATCAATTATTTTTTAGATGCTCTTTAAAATGTATAAGAAATTCGATGGCTGAATGATAATTATTAGGATTAGGTAGATGTAGGCAGCCAGCAAGTAATTAAAAAAAAAAAATCTGGTGTGACTGGCGCACAGCACACAACTTTCTCTTACCCTTCGGTAAGAGAAAGTTGCGCACTGTGCTGGTCACACCAGATTTTTTGTGTCGAGATATATTTAGTTTCCGATAGCATCTTAGTTTCAAACTTGCATTTTAAATGTTGACTGCTTCAAATAAACTATGGTTATTTTTAAAAATTTTAATCTCATATTTGGACATTTTATACACAATATAGAATCGTAAATAAATACAAAATTTCATAAGAATTGGAAAAAAAAATTTTAAATGCCTAAAAAGTTTCAAAGGGGACCCCCTTTTGAATCGAAATTAACATACAAATCCCTATAGGAAATTAACATTAGGCCTATGAGAGAAGGCGGAGAGACAGGCGATAATGTTTGCAAGTGAGAGAGAGAGACATATATGTTTTCTCCTAAGCAATTAAAGACACAAATAAATGGGAATTTAAATAATAATTGATTTTTAATCTAATAAAAAGAAAAAGATTTAAATTCCGTTACCATGGCAACCATTTCTATCTTTCCTATGAAGAACAAGAGTAAAGTGGTCTTCAGAAGATTTCAACGGCAAAATGAGAATATACATTTTAAAGAGCATCTAAAAAATAATTGATTTTTGAATTTTAAAAAAAATCCTTGGAGGGAATTTTGAGAAAATCGAAAAAAACTGAAAAAGTACATCAGTAAAGTACTAGTACTTTTTGGCCGATTTTGTTCAAAAGCTTATTTTGAGCGTGTGGGAAGGTACCTAAGTTAAATATAAAATTTCAATCCGGTAGCTCAATTCCTTCATGCTAAAAATCTGTCCACACATACAGACACACACACACACACACATACATACATACACACACACAGACCAATTTGCGGGACCCACTTTTTTTGGACTCAGGGGACCTCAAAACATGTATATCCATCAAAATCTCGACATCGAATTTTTGACATGATCGCAATACTTTCTCTCCTATATATTTCATATATAGGCTAAGAGAAAGTAAAACTCTATTTAATTATCGTCGACGTTTCGGAATAACAACGATCCCATCTTCAGGACGATAAACTGTTATAGATGCAATTTCGGTTCATACAAAAATAAATGATTAAATTTGCATATACTATTAGATGTACAAGAGAATTGCCCTAGGCGCATGGGGTCTATTTTATTTTCTGACAAATGGGCCCGGAACGACAGCACTGGCCAAGATTGAAAGACTCCGAAACGTCGACGATAATCAAATAGTTTTTTTTTTTTTATCACTTGCTGGCTGCCTACATCTACCTAATTCTAAAATAACAGGGGCGTATATAAGGGGGGCCGGGGGGGCCGGGGGGCGCCCCCCCGGAATTTCCCAAACACACATACATATATAGGGATATACAGACATCAGCGCAACAAATTTTCCCGCAGGATGGAAAACTTTGGTTCCGCAAAGGAAAAAATGTTCCGCAAAAAATTTCGTGTGAAAAAAAATTGAGTTTCTTAAAAAAAAAAATTTTCCGCAGAAAAATTTTCAGTTCGGGCCCCCCGAAAAAAATTTCTATATAAGCCCCTGTAAAATAAAATGTTTATTCACATTTTGCTCTCAAAATTCGTTTGAAGACCACTTTACTTTTGAACTTAATAGAAAAGATAAGAGAAATGGCTACCATATTAACAAAATATAAATATTTACTCATGTTTATAAATTTAACATCTTGAATTCTAATATATCGGCGAAAACTAAATATATGTATGTATACAAAAAAATCTGGTGCGAAGTCACACCCCATTAAATAAAAAATAAATAAATAAATTTATTACGACCCGCTTAGAGGCACCAGTCCTCGGTGGCTAGGTCCAACAAACACAAATCAAATTTAAATAAAACAAAACAAAACAAAAGGAAAAAAGAAAAAAAAAAAAATAAATAAAATAAAATAAATAAATAAATAGAAATGCATGCCCATTAACAATCAACATGTTCATGCATTTCCATCGAAAGAAAAAAAAAAAACAAATCTCAAATGCCAAAAAATTCTAGAATAGCTTGCAAATAAACCAATATATCTGAACCCGACTAAAATCACATAAACCACACCTAACATTATTATTTTTGTTTTGTTGATGAATTCTAAAACAAATAGCATTAGAGGCATCTGTTTCTTTTTGCCTTTGGTTAATGACCTGCTGGTGTTTAAATATTCAGGACCATATTTAAAATATAAATGATCTAAATTCAGGTGGAACGTGTCCCAAAAAGAACTCTCTCATTTCCATTTTATATATTTTTATTTTAATAACATTTGCCTCTCTCATGGCTATTTACATCAAAAGTGATTAATAGACTTTTATTTATTCCCTTTTTTATTTTTATTTTTGATGATACAAAATAAAAGTGAAAGAAATTCGCAAATGGAATTATAAAAAGAGATTTTTTTTTTAAAGGAATAATAAGCAAATTTATATATAATTTATTATCGAAACTTGAGTTGAATTTTAAGGGGAAACGGGAGCGAAGGTGTTAAGCATGTTTTTCCCGATAAGATGGCGTTGTGTGTCATAAAAAGTATGCCCAAAACTCAATTAATTCTAAAATTTGCCAAGAGATGTCAGAATGGTAGCTAATAATGTTTAATGCATTTGGTTGATTTTTATTGATCTTTGAACATTAAATACTTTGTAAATGTTATTATATATTATGTATCTTTTATAAAAGCATAAAAATATATAAATATAGGCTAATACTATATCGGCTGTTAGACTAGCCTGCCATCTATTGCAAGAATGCTGAACTAATTTGACAGATGAAATTTAAATAAATCATCTAAGCTTATTTTAAAAATTTCTTAATTAATATTGGATTAATAATAACAATAAATTAATTTTTAACTTTAAAAAAATTAAAGATTATTGGGACTGATTGTTTTTTTGTATCGTATTTGCTTGATAACAAAAAAATTAATTATGATAATTTTTTAATAAGTTACAGTGATTTGTTTACATCAAGTTTTTACGTCGCGACGATTTTTACAATTGAACAACGTACTTGCAATAAATTTTGATGTAAAAATGAAATTAAGTATTCCGACATATTAAAAATGTTACAAAAGTGTTATGGTGACGTAGGATGACGATAATGCGCCATCTCATAATTCGCATTAGTTTATTCGTGAGTTTCTCGTCAAAAACCATACAAATACCATTCAACAATCGCCCAATTCACCTGATCTGGCACCATGTGACTTCTTCCTATTCAATCGACTCAAAAAACCACAACGAGGAACCCGTTTTGAGAGAGTGGAGGCAATAAAGCACTGACTTTGAAGGGGACAACTTGAATTTTGAAGAATACACATTTACTTTTCTTTTTATGAATAAATTCCGGTTATTTTTTGATCATGGTTGTATACGGGTATACAGAGAACTGGTGGTATATAAGGGGGGCCAAGGAGGCCGCCTCCCCCCTCCCCCGAAAAAATTCCGTCTTTCTAAAAAAAAAAGATAAATTGATTTTCATGGCACGGTAAAAAATTTTTTCCATTTTCCTGCAGAAAATTTTTGAGTTCGTCCCCCCCTACCCACCCCGATAAAAATTCCTATATACGCCCTTGATTAAGAATAAATCGTTAAAGTTTGAAGTTGTGGGTCATTTATAGAAAATTGCTTTGATGTCTCTTTTGTTCAAATTAATAGGCTCTATATTTATTTAAATAAATAAATAAATAGCCCTGCAGGGTCTCTAATTGGTTAGAGATGCAATTTCTAACTTTGAATGGTAAGAGAAGGTCTAATTACAAGAAAGAAGGACAGATAGATAGCCTTAAACAAACAAAGTATGAGAGAGAGGGTGTCTATAATAATAATAATACTCGGAGAGGAGTTCCTTCTAATAGATTTTAGATGATGCTGCCAACATAGCCGGCAAATTGGTTATGGCAATTTAATTTACATGAGGCGAGATTTCCTCTCCTAATTCAATTGTAAATGAGTGAAAAGACCCTCGGGCAAGCAAATCAATCTCTATTTCTTTTATTTATTATTTACATTTCATGTAGATAGATATTCTATTTAGTAACATTGTTTTTTAAATCAATATGCAGAGGCGTAATAACTACATTGCTTTGCGCCCCCCCGCAGGAACAAGAATGTCGCCGCCCTCCCAAAAAAATCTGGTGTGACTGGCGACAGCACACAACTTTCTCTTAACTTCAGTAATCGAAAGTTGTGTTCTGTGCGCCAGTCACACCAGATTTTTTGTGTCGACATATATTTAGTTCCCGACAGTAAGGAACATATGAATTCAGATGTAAAATTTATAAGTATTGGAAAATATTTAAATTTTGTTACTATGGCAACCATTTCTCCTATCTTCCCTATGGAGAACAAGAGTAAAGTGGTCTTCAGAAGATTTCAATGTCAAAATGAGAATATACATTTTAAAGAGAATCTAAAAAATAATTGATTTTTGAATTTAAAAAAAAATCGTTGGAGCAAATTTAGAGAAAATCGAAAAAAAACTGAAAAAGTGCATCAGTAAAGTACTAGTACTTTTTGGTCGATTTTGTTCAAAAGCTTCGTGTCACGTCCCATGGGGGTGCCTAACTTAAATATACAATGTCAACCTCCTAGCTCTTTTCGTTCTTGAGATTTTTTGTTCACACACACACACCCACCCACCCACCCACCCACAGACAGACCATGTCGCGAAAACCACTTTTTTGGATTCAGGGGTCCTCAAAACGTGAAGATCCATCAAAATCTCGACATCGAATTTTTGACATGAATCCAATACTTTCTCTCTATATATATATTACATATATACATAGGTAAGAGAAAGTAAAAACAAGTATTAATATAATATTATATATTAAGATTAAATTCAAGAATTTGCCTCTTTTTCTGAGTAATTCAACGGGAATGCTGAATTCAAAGTGAAAAAAAAAGACTAAGAGAAAGGAAAATATGTATTAGCTCTTGTTTTTGATTATTTACAATTAAATAAAATTAAGAGGTCACAGTACTTGGAGGGAGGAATTTTGGATTTTGTCCAAAATCAATAGAGAGATCTTAACCCTAAGGTTAATTAACCCCATGAGGAAGGGGAGAGAGGAATAGTGATCTCTGCGGCATTGAAACCAAAACTTGATATATAAACTTTGTTGGCTCACTCAAGTAGAAGTTGATTAGATTTTAGTCAAAAAATTGTTTCTAAAAACATCCGAGTTTTTCAATTACAAAAAGATCCTAGTCTCAAGCCATTAAGGGGCCTCTGGAGCGAAGTGGTTACGCATGTTTTAATATATATATAGGCCAAAAGGGGATCAGCTGTTAGACTAGCCTGCCATCTATTGCAAGAATGCTGAACTAATTTGACTGTTGGTTTTTAAATAAATCGTCTAAGCTTATTTTAAAAATTTCTTAATTAATATGTGATTAATAATAACAATAAATTCATTTTTAAATTTAAAAAAAATAAAGATTATTGGAACAGATTCTATTTTTGTATTTGCTTGATAACAAAAAAATTAATTACGTTAATTTTTTAATAAGTCATTAAAAAAATTATAGCTCAATGTCCCAATAATCTCTTATGAATTTAATTCATTAAAAAAAAACCGCATTGAAAAATTCCTTATTTTTTTAAATATATTTTAACAGCTGACGTTTCGGCTTTGGTCAAAGCCTTCCTCGGAGCTGTTAGTGGTCATTATGTACCTTCAGTTTATCTATATACTGAAGGTTTAGTGCGATTTAAGGCCAAAACTATCCAGTTTTCATCCAAATATTGACGCTCTTGTAGGCATAAAACAAGGTCAAGGTGACCTTTTTCAAACCTGAGCCATAGTTTTTAAGATTGCTTTTTGTTCTTAATACAAAATAAATGCAATAAAATCATTTTTTTTTTAAAGTAATTTTGTACCAACCCATTTTACTTACACATACACGCACACATTTATATCCAGTATACTCTAGTATACAGTGGGCCTCAGCGTTTTTTTTTTTAAATAAATAAATAAATAAATAAATTTATTACGACCTGCTTAGAGGCACCAGCCCTCGGTGGCTAGGTCCAACAAACACAATACAAATTTAAATACAATAACAAATACAACAAAACAAAACAAAACAAAAGGAAAAAAAGAAAAAAAGGATGAGAACCGTTGACTAAATTAATTTTAAATTACAACAAAACTAGAAATTTATTTTTTAGAATCTTTTGCTTAAAATTACCTCAAATAATACATAATTAATATAACGAATAGGGAAAGATTAAATTGCTTCATCTGTCAAAGTTCCTCAGCATAAATAAAAAGATTTTGATAAATAAAATACACAAACTGTATTAAAGCCGTTTCTTTAAATTAATTTTTATTTTTTAAGAAAGATTTTTATCTCTGGTATTAGCAGGTTTACACTCTAAGTTGACGATATATTATTCTTTATTATATATATTTTTTAATGATGAAATAGGAATTCTTTAATATTTTGGTAAAAGAATTTACGACGATCAATGGATGTTGAAATTCATCCGGGGGACGAAGAGATGGTCATTTGACATGACTTTAACACCGGCCCCGGATGGTATTTACAAGTTAAAAGGAAAGAAGAAAGAAAGGATCGCCTGGAATGTTCAATTATTGTCCCATCACCTGGTCAACTTACATGTGTGTGTGTGTGTTCTATTTTCTCTCTACTTCTTTATTATTTTAATAAAAAAATATTGAAATATATTAATATAATAAGAAATAAGAAACTTTTTTTTAAGGGTTGTGGTGAAAGCGAAGGCTGTCAATTAAAACCAACTATGTCTATTCAAAACTTGCGACATTAAGGGTTTTGTTCTTCAAAATAGATTTTGTGTAAAATCTAATCTCACAGTGGACTCAAAATCTATCCTGAAAAAGGTCGGAATTATATGCCGACAAGTTGACAGTACCGGTATCGATTTATTACCAAATGATATAAATAAATATGCCTGGAAATAATTAATTTATGTATTATTTAAAGCCGAAAAATAAAAAAAAATCCCTTAATTATCTGAGATGAATAAATAGTGGCTTGGTTTACGCTGTGCCATGTTCTTCGTGCAAAAAGGAGAACAAAGGGCCAATATACTTTGGGGAAACCAAAAGACAATTAAAAACCAGGCTTAAAGAGCATTTTTATTCTGTGGCTAATTAGCCACAGGAAAGCTAAAGAATTACAGAATATACGATTTTTGCACTCAGGATGTTAAAAAAATTATAGGGTTGTCCAAAGTTAAGAAAAACTGGAAAAATTTGATTTTTTTACTCTTTTAGCCGTGTTTTGCACCACTAAATCACCTCCAATTGGACTGACTCTTTAGATTTCTATGTATCTTAGCTACCTGTATATTTTTAAGAGAAAACACCATAAAAAAATCTAGAAAACTCAAAATGAGAGCCGCTTTAGAGCAGAATTTCTATTAAAACGTTAAGTTCTCTATATCTCTAAAACTAGAGCTATTCGAGCAAAACTGATGGCATTTTTGGAAAAAGGACGTCGCATATACTCAGAGATCAGCTCAAAATACCCCCGGTACCAAAATCACTGTTAGCCTGTGTAATGTTTCCAATTATGACAAAAATCTATCGCAAGGGTTGTTTTAATTAATTTTTCTCTATGATCCCATCATGATCCCTCGATGAGGCTTATATTATCTTTAAACCTTTAAGCAAGGACCATTTTAGAATTTTTTCAAAATTTTCGAAGGGGTACTTTTTGAAAAAAAATTATATTTTTGCACTTTTATGGCAAAAATCTAAAGAAAGGGTTTTTTTAAATTAATTTTTCTATATGAACCCATTATGATCCCATGATGAAACTTAGTTTTATCTTTAATCCTTTAAACAAGGATTATTTTAGAATTTTTTCAAAATTTTCGAAGGGGTACTTTTTTGAGAAAAATTACTTTAAATTTTTACTTTCTCTTACCTATGTATATATGTAATATATATATAGAGAGAAAGTATTGGATTCATGTCAAAAATTCGATGTCGAGATTTTGATGGATCTTCACGTTTTGAGGTCCCCTGAATCCAAAAAAGTGGTTTTCGCGACATGGTCTGTCTGTGGGTGGGTGGGTGGGTGGGTGGGTGGGTGGGTGGGTGTGTGGGTGGGTGTGTCTGTGTTCACTTTTAAGCATGAAGGAATTGAGCTACGAGGTTAAAATTTTATATTTAAGTTAAACACCCCCCGGGACCGGAAAAATAAGCTTTTAATCAAAATCGGCCAAAGAGTACTAGTACTTTACTGATGTACTTTTTCAGTTTTTTTCGATTTTCTCAAAAATCGCTCTAACGATTTTGATTAAAATTCAAAAATCAATTATTTTTTAGATGCTCTTTCAAATGTATATTCTCGTTTTGCCCTCAAAATTGTTTGAAGCACACTTTACTCTTGTGCTTCATAGGAAAGATAGGAGAAATGGTTGCCATGGTAACAAAATATAAATATTTTCCCATACTTATAAATTTTACATCTGAATTCATGCTCCATACTGTCGGGAACTAAATACATGTCGACACAAAAAATCTGGTGTGACAAGCACAGAACACAACTTTCGATTACCGAAGGTAAGAGAAAGTTGTGTGCTGTGCGCCAGTCACACCAGATTTTTGATTTTGAAATTTAAAAAAAAAATTTTATTAGCACCCCAGGTGTGTTGTATATCATTGGAAAGGGCATCTAAAAAGCTGTAAAATGACACCTCATTCATCTCTCTATCTCATCTCTAAGTGATTTTATAGCAATTTAAATAGATGTGGTTAGGTCGATTTTTTGACAACTTTAATATATTTTAAACGAGTTGAGATATCAATTTGAAATTGGGGCTTTTTCTTAGTCCCTATTGACTCTACTTATGACCCAAATTTCATAGAAATCTGAGATGGTGAAGTTAAAAAGTGTATCGATTAGTCGTGGAATGACTCAGAAATGTATGATCGTCTTTAGTTGAGATAATAATTTTTAAGATCAGATATATTCCACTGATAACTTAGAATATATATCTAATAATTTCCTGTATTAGGTGAGTGAACCGGAAATTTGGCCCGGAGAGAGATGGCATTTCTGTTGAAGAAATTCTAACAAAAATTCTTCTTTCAATCGAAGGATCCACACAATTGTTAAAGGTTGGCGATTCGGATGAATTTAATTGATTGTCATCTATTTTATAAGAGGAAACTTGGAAAATTAAGGTATATTTTTTGAAAAGAAAAATTTTTATTTACAATAACAATAATATCAAAAAAGATTTTGTATAAGGATAAAAAATTAATTTAATAACCGTGATTAAATGTTAATTTACGAAAATCAAATGTATCAAGTTGAAAAGGGATTACTTTACTATATGATTTTATAATAAAAATTTTGTGTATTTCAAAGAAAATTTTTTTTTATCAACTAAAGGTACGTTTCCATTCCTACAAGTCGCGGGGACTTGTGCCGGGCACATGTCCCCGGCACATGTCGCACGGTTTTGTTTTACTGTTTCCATTTCCTTGAGACAGATGTTGGGGAAAAAAAAAAATACTCAGTCCCTGTTCGACACTGTGTATTTCATCACTTTTTGAGCCTAATGCTTCAGCAATTCGTTGCAGGGCATCAACACGGCTGTTTGAGTTTTTGTGATGTGCACTTCGAACATTCCACAAAACAGACTCCTGTTCAAACAGTTCGATCAGTTTGGTAGTACGGCATTTGGTCCACTCCATTACAGTGATAATACGTACAAATAAACGGGGAAGAACTACACAAAACAAAACACACACTGATCCACGCGAAACACACGTTGGAATCTGAGACAGAGAGGTTAGATTTTGCTGTCAGGAGGATGTAAACAGTGGTCTGCGCATGCGCAAGTCCCGGGCACAAGTCGGAGGCCGTTTCCATTCTCCGGGCACAAGTCGCGGGCACATGTTTTGTCGCGCAGTCGGCTGCGACATTTTTGTCCCGGGCACTTGTGCCGCGACTTGTGCCAGACCGTTTCCATTCTGCAACTTGTGCCGGGCACATGTGCCGCGACATGTCGCAGAGAGTTTTGTTGTAATGGAAACGGGGCTTAATTCGATGTATTTGACTTAAGGGTTTACATGTAATTTTTATGTATTTTAGGCAAGATGATGGTTTTTTGTAAAACCGAAACTGTTAAATTGTGCAATACAGTCGTCAGACCTCAATAAAATTTTCCGCTAATGATTATTATATAATATTTATTTAAAATTCCGAAGATCAGAATAACAAGTAAACCTGCAAGCATTGTCAGAGGATAGTCAGGAAAATTTAGACGCAATCGTCCGGTCATTGAAATTTTGCTTTGGAGATGATGAACATTTGCAACCGATCCGCCATTTGCAGTTGAAGTCAAGTTGTCAACGCCCTGAGGAGACTCTTCAACAAATGGAGACTGTTATTCAAAGGTTGGTTTATCAATTTGAAATTTTACAGAGTATATCGACTCAAACTATCGTTCAAGCACTTAGGGATCCCGATGTCCGACAATTGGTCAGGATGGGGATACAGGAGAGCAATGGCGCTCTAATTCATTCTTTAGAGTTTGAACTCGTAAAAAAACTTGTTGAAAGCCAGGAAATAAAGGAAGTTGTGGTTCAGAAGAATCCGAAGGCTAAATTTAAGGTGTTCAACGCCATGTATTGGAATCAGAAGAAACCGAGAACGAAATTTAAGCTAGTGCATTTGAGCCATCTGGTGAAGCACTTTGATAGAAAATTTAAAATGAAGCATTCGGACAGCCGGGAGGAGCATTCTGGGACAGTTCAGGTTGAACTGCCTTAAGGAGAGGGAAATGTTACGAGGCACAGTGCTGGTGACTATATCGATATGGCAACGTCGTTACCATGGAGTGCAAACAAAAATGGATATATTTGTAAATTCAGTTGTTGTTTTGTTTCTGTCCAATAAAGATCTTTTCTGTTTCTGTAATTTCGAGGCCATATATGTAACAGTAATTATTAAATTTACTTTAATAAGAAATTTTCTTATTTTATGTGGTCCCGAAACGTCTTGTTTAATGTAGATACACCGTAGTTAAATTTATTTATTATGATTCTGATAAATAAATCCAAATGGATCAAATCAGATTAATAGAAAAACAAAAGCGTTAGTAGTTTTATTTAATTTAATCAACATGAAAGAAAGAATTTAATTGAATTTATAAATAATAAAGTTTATAGAATGAAGCTTGGGGGTGTAAATATTGAAATTTTGCCCATTCTAAAGTTTCTATTGACTTTGCACAGAGAGCTTTTCTCTTTGATATCGAAACAGAGACAAACATTTTTAAAAAATAAAGAGCGAGAGAGAGAATGGGGTCTTCTAACATTTTCATAGTGTGCAATATAAATAAAACTGAATTACTTGGTTCTCTCCATTTAGAATAGAAGGTGTTAATTTGTATAATAAAAGACATTTTGATATTATGTAAAGCCTGTTTAAGATCAATTCACTGTTCCTATGAAATGCAAAGCTTAAAATATGAACCTAATTAGCATTGCAAGACGATTTCATCCTTATATTTAGACGTTATTCAAGATTTCTATATATAAAGTGCTTATTCATTGAAATAGATGCGTATAATTCCCATGAGAAAGAATATCTTCTCTCTATCTTTCTCTCCCAATTTAAAACTTTTAAGGAAAAAAAAAAAACTATTTTATTTATAGGATGAACATTCAATTTTTAAGTTTACGTGGATTGGCCAAGGGGAAATTAAATACTTGAAAATTGTTTCAGCCCGTTGCCTCCGTCTAAGCGGACCGCTTAGAATTGAGGTTCTCAAACTTTTTTGTCTCGTAGACCGACCACCATGGGCGTAACTAGAGAATTTGGCTGGGGGGAGGGCATGGGCAGTGGCGTAACCAGGGGGGGGGGGGCGAGGGGGGTCTCGAGCCCCCCCGCCTAGGCGCATCGAGACCTTGGCGCCCCCGAAACCGGCATAGGCGCCCTACGGCCTCTAAGATATAGCCCAGCGAATGTGATTTTATCATATTCTTTTCATCGATTGTCTTAAAAAATTGATTGTTTTCTTTTAAAATTATATTACAACTTAAATTCTACTATTTTAAAAGAATTTAAAAAAATAATAAATAACGTATATAGAGGCTTTATAATTAAAATTTTTTTTATTTTGCAATATATAAGCCTTAATTTGATGTTTTATGGCTGTGGAGATTTACTCAGGATTCGTATAAACCTTAATATTTAATTTTTGGAATTCAAAATTTTCTTAAGCATGAAGGAATTGAGCTATGAGTCTGAAATGTTATATTTAAGTTAAACACCCCCGGGACCGTGAAAATAAGCTATTAATCAAAATCGGCCAAAGAGTACTAGTATTTTACTGATGTAGTTTTTCAGTTTTTTCGATTTTCTCAAAATGAAAGGGCTTTTACCATTCTTCAGGCCCGCCCGAGCCCGCCCGGAATTTTTTCAAACCCGCCCATTCCCGCCCGAGATTTAGTGAATGAATGAACGAATGTCTAGCAATTTTTAAATAAAATTTCATTTGCATGCCCGTCTGCCCGAACCCGTTTATTTGGACTTGCTACCCGCCCGTAATTTTTTCATGGCCTCCAAAGCCCGCTCGGCCCGGTCCGCGGGCCGGGCGGGTAACGGGCCAACCCGTACCCGTGCAGGGCTCTAATCGGGGGTTCAGATCCCAGGCAGTCCGATGATTTTATTTAAGCCATTTGAATACCAAATGTCAAAGTCAAAGTCTTATATGGCCTAAGTTGCCGAAAAGACTGTGTGCATGTGTGTGTGAGTGTGAGTGTGAATGGGAAAAAAGTGTGTGTTAAAAAAAAACATGGGGAATGACTTCCCCGAGACTTTCTCGTATATTCTATTGAAATTACGTCTGGGTGTGTGTGTGTGTGAACACGATTGCTTAAAAACCAAAGCAGCTAGATAGATGAAATTTGGTATATGCTCCTTACACTAAAATTGTAGATTTCTATCAACTTTTGGATTAAATTCGTCACTTGGAAGTAGTACTTTACCTAATAAGTTTTTTCAGAAATTTCGAAATTTTCAATTTCTTTGTTATATTATGATAAAATACTCAATTTTAAAAAGTTTTTATTCTTTGATATTTTTCCGAAAACTGGTTTTGAAATAGTTTTTGAAATAATCACAGAAGAAAACGACATTTTTTCGTAAAAGCAAAGAAAAATCAAAACAAAATCATACAGGTGTCATTTAAAAACATGTAAATATAAACAAATTCATTTGTTTCACAAATTCGCTGAAGAAATTACAGGAGGCAAGAAATTTGCCATTTGGTATCCATTTCGAACTGCCAGGGGTCCGAACCCTCGACGTTCGGTATAGAAGGTAGGCACGCTACCAACTACACCAAGCCTGACGGCATTTTTACTTTCTCGTATAGAGAAAGTTATGTAATCGTAAAAAAATTCGACTTCGAGATTTTGATGTTTCTCCACGTTTTAGACCTCCCTGAGTCCAAAAAAACCATTTTTGGCATTATGTCTGTGTGTGTGTGTGTGTGTGTAAACACGATTGCTTAAAAAGCAAAGCAGCTAGATAGATGAAATTTGGTATATGCTCCTTACACTAAAATTGTAGACTTCTATCAACTTTTGGAGTAAATACGTCACTTGGAAGTAGTACTTTACTTAAAAAGTTTTTTCAAAAATTTTGAAATTTTCAATTTTTTTGTTATATTATGATAAAATACTCTATTTTAAAAAGTTTTTTTTCTTTGATATTTTTTTGAAAACTGAATAGTTTTTGAAATAATCACAGAAGAAAACGACATTTTTCGTAAAAGCAAAGAAAAATCAAAACAAAATCATACAGGTGTCATTAAAAAACATGTAAATATAAACAAATTCGCTGAGGAAATTACAGGATGCAAGAAATTTGCCCGCCGAAGGCCGGCAATTGCTCGCCGAAGGCGAGCAAGGGGGTCCAGGGGGCGGAGCCCCCTGGAAAATCGGCGCCCTAGTTGAGCTTCGCCCCCCCCGCCCTCAAAGGCTGGTTACGCCGCTGGGCATGGGATGGGACCAGTTATCCTCCGATGGACCTGAAAGCCCCAGGTTTTTGGTAGACCTCCTGCTTAGCTAATATAGCATTTTTGAAAATTCATAAACTTCAAATATGTTTTGACCAGTGGCGGAATAAAGCTAAAGCGGGCCCTATTGTAAGTAATGTAGTTCTATTAAATTATCGGATTCCAAGAAAAAAAGTAAAAAATCTGGTGTGACTGTCGCACCAGATTTTTCAATTAGAGATGTAAATTGTGGCTGTGTATGTTGATTAGAGGAGATATGGAAGCAGAGGCAGCCATGAAAGAAAATTCTCTGAATGCTTAACCAATCAGCCGGAGACGTTTCGGTCTATTTATTATAAACCATCTTCAGTCCATTAATTGGTATATTTATGCTCACAGTTAGTCAAGTAATAATTAATTATTGTAAAATAGAATGCTATAATGAAATCTAGGCTTAAATGAAAATGATGGTTGCTTGTGCGAGTTTCAAATATATCTAACCAAATATCTAACTAGATAGATATATTAGAATTAGGACTTTTGCTGGATCATATACTTATAGAAGGAACCGGAGAATAAAACCAGCCGTTAGTGGACGCCTGACACATCAATTTAATTCGTAAATATAGGTAGATAGATAGATATGAAACTCCCACAAGCAACCATCATTTTCATTTAAGCCTAGATTTCATTATATACATATACAATAGCATTCTATTTTACAATAATTAATTATTACCTGACTAACTGTGAGCATAAATATACCAATTAATGGACTGAAGATGGTTTATAATAAATAGACCGAAACGTCTCCGGCTGATTGGTTAAGCATTCAGAGAATTTTCTTTCTTGGCTGCCTCTGCTTCCATATCTCCTCTTTTTCAATTAATTCAATGTGCATTTTGTCCTCAAGATGATCTGACCTAATGGAGAAGGAAATATCTACAGTAATAGTGGTCAGATCCTCAGAATTTTCATTATATATGTACATTAGCTAGTAGTTTTTTTCAAATATTTTAATCAATACAATTTGTTTATGTAATAATGATTTTTGATTGTTTCTATGAGATAAAAGACTAGAGCGCCATTAATTTCTAACTAAACTGTCAGAATGATAAATAAGACTATTTCATAAAACAAAAGTAAAATTTAAAAAAAAAAAAAATGTTAGTCTTTATAAATTTGAAGAATAATTCTATTTGCTTATTAAAGAAGATTGAAATTCGGTCACAATGATGTTTATTTTTTTAGTAATATTACCACTAATAATCTCAGATTCCACAAGTTTATCAGAAATTGGAATTTCACAACCTTCATGTAATTGGAGTAAATTTATTAAAATATGTGTGGAATATTTGAATCCGCAATATGAAACTTTTTTAATATTTGATGACGTCAATTCATACAAATCAGAATTGATAAAAGAAATTAATTTGAATCTAAATATACCTATCAAAATAGTTAACATAAAAAATAAATATGCTTTTGTTTTTTATGGGCGACATTATAACGTCATAGTGTTATTTCAAATCAATTTCATTCATAACGAAATATTTTCGAATTACAAAAAAAGAAAATAATTTATTAGTGTTTGTGGATAGTTCTGTTGAAAGTGTTTCAAATATAACTGGTGATTTGATATTTTTAAAATTTCCACGGAACGTATTTTATATTCAGGATATAACAAAATGTAACTCAGAATATAAATTATGGATTGGGCGATATAAGATGCCAGGACAAAGGACCCAAAATATTCAAAAAGCTTATTTTAATAGAAAACCGAATTTCCATGGTCTTTCTTTGGAGTATTCAACCCAGTCTCTTTATACCGGAATAATAATAAAAATAACTGGCAGAGATTATGCTATTAGAACATTTTTGGAAGAAAAATGGAATTTTTCCAGAAGCCCAGAACCAAGAACCGAAGTTCCAGATTATAAATTAGTTATAGAAAAGGAACCAGGATTGATTTCAAGTAACCCTGATGTTTATCAGTTAATGTCTTTGTGTTTTGTGGTTCCAAAATCTCCATTTCGACCGCAATGGCAAACACTTTTTACGATTTTTCACTGGACAATTTGGATTGGATGTATTGTGAGTTTATTTTGTGTTTCGATTGTGTATTATTTTATTGTACGAAAACTTTGGTTGAAGAACAAGAACCTGTTGGAGATATTTATGGAGAGTTTTGAAAGAATGCTTGCATTATTTGTCACTCAGCCAATTTTCTGGTTGAAATCCATAAAATGTTTTAAATTAAGAATCCTGACTATCTCGCTGATGTTGGTCTCAATCATCATCTCAAGCGGATTCCAATCCAGATTTTATTCTCTTCTACAAGCCCCAATTAGATATCAAGACATCAACACAATTGAAGAATTAATTGACTCTAATCTTCAAATTTATTCAAAAATTCCCCTTTTTACTTTGTTTTCCCTTGAATTACTGAAAGCTAATTCTCAAATGATGAAGATTAAATTAATGTTTAACTTAGATTGGAAATCATTAAATGATGTTTATCTAAATTTGAATATTAGTTTAATATATCCATGTGAGTTGGCCATTAATTCGATCAGTTCTATTAGAAAATATAAAGAAGAACTTCATATCGTTCAAGAAAGGTTTCTTTTATGGCCTTTATATATTATACCAAAGGAGAGAACATCATCAATCATAGATAACGAATTTCCCTTTTATTTTCAACTCCGAAAAGTGATATCATCATTTTACGAGAGTGGCATTGCTCAATGGTTAGATGATATGGTAGAATGGCAAAATAATCTGGAATTTTTGTTTCAAGAGCAACCGAAAAATATATTTAAATCATTGTCTTTTAATGATTTAAAAATTGCATTTATAATATTATTTGTAGGACAAATTTTATCTCTGATTGCTTTTATATTTGAGAAATTATCGAATCTAATTCAATATTTGACTTAACAAACATTCTTGGAAGGATCAGGTTAGA
>JAKCPI010022822.1:0-13757 GCA_023213315.1 Euborellia annulipes
TTTTTAACTTATAATGTTATTGTATGTTTTAACTTTGTATTTATATTGTTTTATGTATATTATTTCTTATGAATGTACTTTTGTAATCAGTTTTAGCTCAATGGAGGTTAGCCAGGAGGGGCAGAATAAAAAAAAAAAAAAAAAAAAAAAAAAAAAAAAAAAAAAAAAAAACATTATAAAGGAGTTGAGAGGCAAACTTTGGCATATTTATGAATTAAAATATCTTCTTTTAAATCAACTTTTGGGCCAAATTCTGTTTTGGGCTGCAATCATCATCAACTTGTTTATTTTCTAGAAAGCAAATCGTTATTTGCATCATTAGATTTCTCTTTTAAAAACTAAGGTGTATCTATTCACTAAAATCCATCGTTGATTAGTTATTTAAGTTTATTTTATCTATCTATCAACTGATCCAATCTTTAAAAAAAAAACTGGACAAAAGTGATTTTGTTTCGGGGATATTAAGAGCTATTTTTGAGCATCTGGATAGCGAACATACCATCTTTTTTGACTCCCTAGTTTTAGAGATATAAAGAGAATACAATTTTCGAGGTTAGCACGCTAGCCCATTCACCAAGCTCGTGGGCAAAAAAAAAAGTTATTTTAGAAATATTAAATTATCTACATGCAGGGCTTATATGATCAGTGGCGTAGCGAGCTTAACTCGCGCCCGGGGCACAATACCCTTTTAGCGCCCCCCCCCCCCCATTCGAAAACCATATAATATACAAAATTATTATATTACACTGACACTAAATTTAAAATATATTTTCCAGAAATCAATTATAATAAAAATAAAAATTACCCAGCAATTTTTTGTTTTGCGGACCATTTGGCGCCCCCTTTGTGAGTGGCGCCCGGGGCAGATGACCCCCCTTGCTCCCCCTCGCTACGCCACTGTATATGATTCCTCTTAATAAACGAAAATATCTTACAACAAACATGGGTTTATGAATAATTAGATAATCTCAAATTATTTTTATTTAACGAAAACATGGCAAACGAACGTTAAAAAACTCTTTCCTTATTATTTTAACAAACAATGTTTGGATCTAATCATGAATTCTAAACAAGCAAACACACTAATAAACAACAACAACAACAACACAAAACAAGACAATTGATTAAAAGAGAGAACGAGGATTCATTTTAGAGGGATTCATAATTTAAATGAAATTCTTATATTAAAAGTAGAACAGACAAAGAGAAAAATGTATTTATTTTACTTTCTCTTAGCCTATATATGAAATATATAGGAGAGAAAGTATTGCGATCATGTCAAAAAAATTCGATGTCGAGATTTTGATGGATATACATGTTTTGAGGTCCCCTGAGTCCAAAAAAGTGGGTCCCGCAAATTGGTCTGTGTGTGTGTATGTATGTGTGTGTGTGTCTGTGTGTGTGGACAGATTTTTAGCATGAAGGAGTTGAGCTAGCGGATTGAAATTTTATATTTAACTTAGGTACCTTTGAAGAATCTCAAAATAAGCTTTTGAACAAAATCGGCCAAAAAGTACTAGTACTTTACTGATGTACTTTTTCAGTTTTTTTCGATTTTCTCAAAATTCCCTCCAAGGATTTTTTTAAAATTCATAAATGAACTATTTTTTAGATGCTCTTTAAAATGTATATTCTCATTTTGCCGTTGAAATCTTCTGAAGACCACTTTACTCTTGTTCTTCATAGGAAAGATAGAAATGGTTGCCATGGTAACCGAATTTAAATCTTTTTCTTTTTATTAGATTAAAAATCAATTATTATTTAAATTCCCATTTTTTTAAAATTTATTTGTGTCTTTAATTGTTTCAAAGAAAACATATATGTCTCTCTCTCACTTGCAAACATTATCGTCTCTCTCTACTCTTTTTAAATTCCCTTTCCACCTCATCTTCGCATAGAAACAATGTTAATTTCCTATAGGGATTTGTATGTTAATTTAGATTCAAAAGGGGGTCCCCTTTAGAACTTTTTAGGCATTTAAAATTTTTTTTTCCAATTCTTATGAAATTTTGTATTTATTTACGATTCTATATTGTGTATAAAATGTCCAAATATGAGATTAAAATTTTGAAAAATAACCATAGTTTATTTGAAGCAGTCAACATTTAAAATGCAAGTTTGAAACTAAGGTGCTATGGGAAACTAAATATATCTCGACACAAAATCTGGTGTGACCAGCACAGTGGCAACTTTCTCTTACCGAAGGGTAAGAGAAGTTGTGTGCTGTGCGCCAGTCACACCAGATTTTTTTTTTTTATTGAATTTTGGTAATTTTTGTTTGAATTGATTGATAGATGTTCATCTTGTCTTCATATTCGAAAATTGAAATTTAATATATAGGATTAATTAATGAATAATAATTGTGAGATTTAATTATTCAATTTTTACTCTCTCGTACTTTTTTTTAACTTTCTCTTACCTATGTATATATGTAATATATATATAGAGAGAAAGTATTGGTTTCATGTCAAAAATTCGATGTCGAGATTTTGATGGATCTTCACGTTTTGAGGTCCCCTGAATCCAAAAAAGTGGTTTTCGCGACATGGTCTGTCTGTGTCTGTGTGTGTGTGTGTGTGTGTTCAATTTTAAGCATGAAGGAATTGAGCTATGAGGCTGAAATTTTATATTTAAGTTAAACACCCCCGGGACCGACAAAATAAGCTTTTAATCAAAATCGGCCAAAAAGTACTAGTACTTTACTGATGTACTTTTTCAGTTTTTTTCGATTTTCTCAAAATTCGCTCTAACGATTTTGATTAAAAATTTTAAAAATCAATTATTTATTAGATGCTCTTTCAAATGTATATTCTCGTTTTGCCCTCAAAATTGTTTGAAGCACACTTTACTCTTGTGCTTCATAGGAAAGATAGGAGAAATAAATGGTTGCCATGGTAACCGAATTTAAATCTTTTTCTTTTTTATTCGATTAAAAATCAATTATTATTTAAACGCCCATTTTTTTTTTCGGAGAAAAACATATCTCTCTCTCTCTCACAAAACTATCTTCTCTCTTTCTACGCGTTTTAAATTTTTCTACCTTATCTTCGCATTTGGCCAATGTTAATTTCCTATAGGGATTTGTATGTTAATTTCGATTCAAAAGGGGGTCAAAATAACCATAGTTTATTTCAAGCAATCAACATTTAAAATGCAAGTTTGAAACTAAGGTGCTATGGGAAACTAAATATATCTCGACACAAAAAATCTGGTGTGACCAGACGGTGCACAACTTTCTCTTACCGAAGGGTAAGAGAAAGTTGTGTGCTGTGCGCCAGTCACACCAGATTTTTCAATTTGTGTTCCAACGAAATTCATGAGGTGACAAATTTTTTTTTTTTTTTTTTTAAACTTTTTTGTCAAAAAAATATCTAAATAATTGTTTCATAATAATTTTATAATTTTTTTTTTTTTAGATCAATTAATGTCTTTTGAAAGCGTTCACAAAAGTATGTTTGCTGAAATGAACAATCTCCTTGAGAAAATAGAAATGTCTTTTCTATCAACCGGAAGAAATATGGAAGAAAACAACGATTATAAAAATTTAATCAGTATTTTTCCAAATGTATGTTTATCTTTGTTTAAAAAAAGTCCTAGACCATTTTATGAATCTAGCAATATTATGTACCGGTATATTTTATTTATTTTATAATGTTATTTTTTTGTATAATTATTATTTATTAACAGTAATAAGCAGATGGCAGCCAGGAAAGAAATCAGACAAAAATCTAATCAATCTTTATCTAATTTTATTTCGATTACCGACGTTTCGGACGCAAATTGCGCACTTCCTCAGGTCAGCAAGAAACAATGAATCGTACACCCATGAATTGTGTTTTTATATTGTTAAAAAAAAAAAAAAAAATACGCCCATCTGTATTTTATTAACTGTCTATTGTCCTGAGGAAGGGCGCGATTTGCGTCCGAAATGTCGGCAATCGAAATAAAATTAGATAAAGATTGATTAAATTTTTGTCTGATTTCTTTCCTGGCTGCCATTCTCCTCATATCTGCTAATAGTTCAGCTATCATCTCAATATTATTATTTATTAATTTTAAATCCTTATTCCTCAAATAAAAAAAAGTTGTTATACAAAATGTGTTTTTTCTTTTTCTTTTGTGCTTTGGAGTTTCTGTTTCAAAGTTTTCCCATATAAAAACAATAATAAAAAAAAAAATTAAAATAATTAAAACTATTTATAATTTGTGGGTGTGTGTGTGTTCAATTTTAAGCATGAAGGAATTGAGCTATGAGGCTGAAATTTTATATATAAGTTAAACACCCCCGGGACCGGAAAAATAAGCTTTTAATCAAAATCGGCCAAAGAGTACTAGTACTTTACTGATGTAGTTTTTCAGTTTTTTTCGATTTTCTTAAAATTCGCCCTAACGATTTTTTTTAAATATCATAAATCAACTATTTTTTAGATGCTCTTTAAAATATATATTCTCATTTTGCAGTTTTTTTTTTTTTTTTTTTTTTTAAACATTCACACTTTTTTCTCATTCACACTCACACTCACACACACATTCACACAGTCTTTTCGGCAACTTAGGCCATTTAAGACTTTAAACGATATCCGTTATTTATAATTATACATATTGGGGTCCAGGCATTCTTATATAAGCCATTTGGTATCCAAATGCCTTATATAAAATCATCGGACTGCCTGGGGTCCGAACCTGCGACGTTTGGTATATGAGGTTAGCACGCTATCCTCTACGCCATGCCCCGAGGGCTCATTTTGCAGTTGAAATCTTTTGAAGACCACTTTACTCTTGTATTTCATAGGGAAGATAGGAGAAATGGTTGCCATGATAACAAAATAAAAATATTTTCCCATGTTTATAAATTTGACATCTTAAATTCTAATATATTGGCGGAAACTAAATATATGACGACACAAAAAATCTGGTGTGACAAGCACAGAACACAACTTTCGATTACCGAAGGCAAGAGAAAGTTGTGTGCTGTGCGCCAGTCACACCAGATTTTTGAAATATATATTCACATAAAATAATTGAATCTAATAAAATTTGAAAAATATGACGTGGGAACTTAACCCCAAAAAATTAAAAAAAAATTTTAATTGTAAAAACTAAGATTTATAAACCAATAGATTGATGAATGTTTTCAAAAAATTGTAGCAGATATTCCATCGAGGAAACTTGTCCATAAATTGTAAAAACGAAGGTGTGTGTGTGTACACTTTTATATAAAAAATCTGGTGTGACTGGCGCACAGCACACAACTTTCTCTTACCTTCGGTAACCGAAAGTTGTGTTCTGTGCTTGTCACACCAGATTTTTTGTGTCGACATATATTTAGTTCCCGACAGTACGAAACATATGAATTCAGATGTAAAATTTATAAGTATGGGAAAATATTTATATTTTGTTACCATGGCAACCATTTCTCCTATCTTTCCTATGAAGCACAAGAGTAAAGTGGGCTTCAAACAATTTCGAGGGCAAAATGAGAATATACATTTGAAAGAGCATCTAAAAAATAATTGATTTTTGAATTTTAATAAAAATCGTTAGAGCGAATTTTGAGAAAATCGAAAAAAACTGAAAAAGTACATCAGTAAAGTACTAGTTCTCTTTGGCCGATTTTGATTAAAAGCTTACTTTCACGCCCTAGGCGGGTGACTAACTTAAATATAAAATTTCAACCTCATAGCTCAATTCCTTCATGCTTAAAATTGAACACACACACACACCCACCGACACACACACCCACAGACAGACCATGTCGCGAAAACCACTTTTTTGGATTCAGGGGACCTCAAAACGTGAAGATCCATCAAAATCTCGACATCGAATTTTTGACATGAATCCAATACTTTCTCTCTATATATATATATATATATTACATATATACATAGGTAAGAGAAAGTAAAAAATATTGACCCAACTGTGAAGGTATTTATTAATAAAGACCTCACAAGAACATATGATTAAGCAATCCAATTTAAAAAAAATATATTTCACAAATGTAATGTACCAGTAATAATAAATATTTTTTTTTCTAAATCATATTCATGAAACTTTTGACTGTTGTAAGTAATTAATTATCTGTCAAATTCTAGAGCTACTATTTTGAGAACAAATAAAATTTTGTTGCCACTTGTTAGATTCGTCTCTTTTAATTTCCATTAAAAAAAAAAAAGTATCTACAAAATGTAAGTGTGTGTGTGCGTGTGTGTGTGTGGGTAGCGATGAATAATTCAGGGCCCTTGGCGAAATCCCAGCCATTTGGGTCCTCCTCGGTCGACTTAATCCCCCCCCGGTGGTTTGACGGTCGGGTCAGCCAGCAGTTAACCAGCAGCCCTCCTGTCATATTATTCACCCTCGATTCTTCTATGAAAATGACTTTAAATATTAGCCGAAAGTTTAATCCTATTTTATGCAACAACGACCCTTCAAAATCCCACCTAAAGTCTTCTATAAAGTCAATAGCATTTCCCAGAGCGAACGAGAGAGAGAGAGTTAATTTTCATATAGAACAACCAAGACTCTATATTCATAATTAAATCAAATATATAATAATAAACTACTCCCAGGGGATTCCCCAAAAACCACCAGCTATTTTCAAAGTTAAAAACAAAATTTTAACTAACTAACCGCTCAGCCCGCCTTCTACGGGATTCACGCCTAGCTAAGGGCCTTTCCTTTCCTATTTTGGTTTTTTTTTTTTTTTTTTTTTTTGGAATGGGTGCATAAGGTCCGAAGACCTATAATGACCAATAGTCACATGCAGCCAGGAAGAAAATAAAAACAAAAGGAGAAGCATAAAGGGGAAACTCAACTGCGGGAACTGAGAAGATGCCTGTTGAGGTTAGACTTGAAAGTCTGAAGATTGTAGGTTTTGGGGAAGATAGACGCAGGGAGCTTGTTCCAATCACGGGAGGTCATGGGGACAAAGGAAGAATGAAATTGTTTTGTTCTGTTAGTCGTGATCTGAACAGCATAGGGATGCTGGGAAGATGCCTCTCTTGTGTTCCGTGAATATGTTGCATTGGGTGGGATAATTGATTTTAATTCGGCAGAGCATTGACCATGGTAATACCTGTAGAAGAGAGATAGTGCAGACACGTCCTTGGTCAAAAAAAGTCTCGTATGAAAATATGTTAATTTATCATGTTTTAAGAGGCTTCTCCAAAGTTGAGCTCAAAAAAATTTTTTTTTAAATTTGTCAGTGCATTGCGTTCGATGTTTTCGAGCGACCTTTAAATATTCATATTAAAGATTTAAGGGGGTTCAGTCAGGAGCGACGTCTAAACGTACTTTAAAAAAAACTAGACTATTATAAGGAATTTTTCAATGCGGGTTTTTTTTAAATGAATTAAATTCATAAGAGATTATTGGGACATCGAGCTATAATTTTTTTAATGACTTATTAAAAAATTATCGTAATTAATTTTTTTGTTATCAAGCAAATACAAAAAAACAATCTGTGCCAATATTCTTTAATTTCTTTTTAAATTTAAAAATGAATTTATTGTTATCATTAATCACATATTAATTAAGAAATTTTTAAAATAAGCTTAGATGATTTATTTAAATTTCATCTGTCAAATTAGTTCAGCATTCTTGCAATAGATGGCAGGCTAGTCTAACAGCTGATACCGTATTAGCCTTCTGGCCTATATTTATATATTTTTATGCTTTTATAAAAGATACATAAAGATCTATATAATAACATTTATAAAGTATTTATTATTAAAAGATCAATGAAAATCAACCAAATGCATTAAATATTATTAGCTACCATTCTGACATCTCTTGGCAAATTTTTAAATTACTTGATTTTTTGGGCTTAGACCTACTTTTTGTGATACACTACGCCATCATATTGGGAAAGTAAAAAAAAAAAAAATCGATTTTTGAAGAATTTAGAATTTATAAAAATTTTGAGAGACCCTTAAAAAAATTTTTTTTGAGCTTATCTTTTCAAAAGGTCTCTTAAAACATGATAAACTAACATATTTTGATATAAGACTTGAAAAAAAATAAGTCTGTTTTTTTTGTGCCCCCCTAATATAGAAATTTTCAATAGGAATATTTTCAAAATATTTCAAATGATAATTCGAGATTTTTTCATAACTTTCTCTATACGGGTGCAAAATCTAGATGAATACCGGTAGATGTCTCAGAGCGCCTGGAGTGTAGGCATCAATTGGTCATGAAAAGCGATGCCTGGCAGCGGAGCGAAGGCGCTGCTCGAGCAAAAAGCAATTGGGGAGAGGGCGTGGAGTAAAATTGGGAAGAAAACTTCATTTTTTTTTACTTTCTCTTACCTATATGTATATGTTAATATACAATTAAAAATACTCTTAAGTGAAAAACAGGTTTTTGGTTCAAAAAGGTTTTTTTTAATTAAATTGGGGGAAAAAAAAAAAATGGTTTATAAAAAAAAAATTTTTTAAAAAAACAATGTAAACAATAAAATAAAAAAAAAAAAAAAAACCTAATAAAACATATATATCGACGTTCTAATTGAACCCTGTTATGCAATGGTGTGTCAAAGACCAAACATCGAGTTTTGAGAAAATCAACATTAAAGTTTTTCTGATTTAAATTGTTTTGATTAGATTATATATCATATTTTTTGTCAATTGTGCAAGTAAATACTGTAATTATGGCAGATATCATAAATTATCTCTAAAAATACGACTAATTTAGAGAAAAACAATAAAATATAAAAAATTATTTTTGCAAAATTCTCTAAGTCCAATATTATATTTGTAAAAATGCTTCAAAGTCTCTTGATAATAAATAAAATAATTTTAGGTTATAATTCAAAAATTAAAACGGAGATATTATTAAAGTTCTTTTATGGTTATATTTAATACTAATAGCTTAGAAACTTTTTATTCAAAATTACATTAATCAATTTTAAATAGTATTAATGTTTTAAAATTAAATACAAAGTATTAACAAAATTTTCTCATCAATTAATTCCTGAATGGAAGTGAACATGGCAACAGTAAATCAAAGTTATAATAATGAAATTGACTTAATATCGAAATCGCACTGATCCTCGTCTTCATTATCAGGAATAATAGCAAAAAATTAAATTTTGACATCTACGATTCATTTCTCATTTTTAAAAAAAAAGGATTTTGGTTTATTTAAGATAAACAATATATAATATAGTTTTTTTGAAGGAGGTATATAGCTGAGTGTTGATAATCAAATAGGAAGAATAAAATGAGCAAGCAGCTAATTATATTTCAATTTATTAAGAAACCAGGGCCGACGTTTCGGTCACATATGGGACCATCCTCAGGGCTACAAATGAAGAAAAGAACATTTAACAGATAGATACAATCAATTACATAGAATTTTTTCTTTTTCATTTTATTATTATGTTTATAATTACCCAGGTTAATGTCTGAAAATACATATAATCCTCGCCACGTTATATTGGGCATTCACAATTGCATGCAGCTTAATCATGACAATGCCTCAAATTATGTTATTACCATACCATGGACAGAGAGTGAATGACATTTTTTATTAAATTTCTCTTCCTTTTAATAGAAAGTTATTTATATATTTATATATAAATTATAGATAAATACTGTTATTCTTAATACATGATTAAAAGAAAAGAAAAAAGGAATATTTAAAACAGTTAATATAGACACTCCCATTTTGATACAAATAATCATTCAATTCATTTTAATAAAATAATAATGATATTATAAAACACCTCTATAAAGCCTTATTGTTGCATTAAAGTCTTTTTTAAAATTTACAGTATTGTTAACCGAAATGTAAATATTTTCTAAAATTTCTCGCTTAAACCTATTAGACTCAAAGGCCAAAATCTGTGTAGAATCAAAATCAAAAATATGGCCTGTCTCAAGTGTGTGAGCTGACAAAGCAATATAGTCTTCATTTTTCGATATATTATATTTATGTTGATAAATCCTTTTGTGCAGATATTGACGCGTCATACCCACATAACACAAATTACAATTTGTACAGTCAATTTTGTATACTAAATTACTGTTTTTTAAAAAAGGTGTAGGTGTTTTGTTGTTAAATACACAGGTTAGAGTGTTAATAGGTTTAAAACTAATTTTTAATGCAGGGGCTAGACCATTAATTAGTCTTTTTAGTCTTTCACTTAGGCCCACAATGTAGGATAAGCTCCTATAAACAGGCTGGGAGGTATCACTTTGTCCATCAGGCGGTAGGGTCGGCGTTCTCTGGTGGGCCTTCAATCTGTGATTGTATAGATTGAATATCTTCTCAGTAAAATGCCACGGGTAATTGTTTATTTTAAGTAATTGTTTCACTTTACTAAACGTTTCGGCCTTATATGGTTGATCAGACAACCTATCCGCTCTAAGAATTAAATTAAAAACTAAATTCTGTTTGTGAATGAGAGGGTGGTTGGAAAAATAATTTAATAACCGGTCAGATTTTACATCCTTCCTATTCCATTTTGTATAAATCTTGTTATTACTTCTAATTAGTTTCAAGTCAAGAAAACTTATTACGCCATCTAATTCCAACTCTTCAGTGAATTTTATATTTTCATCTAAAGAGTTAATGATATTCAGAGTAGGAGCAACTTCATTTTTTGGCAAAGCTGTCACTATATCATCAACATATTTATAAAGAAAAGGGACCGTGTAGGGAAAAAAATTGTTATAATTTTTGAAGAGATGATCCATATAGATATTCGCTATCACTGGTCCCAAACTGCTACCCATCGCCACCCCCCTCTTCTGCTGGAATACCCTGTCGCCAAAAACAAAGTAGGCATTATCAAATATCAATTTCAAAATCTCAAAAAAATTGCTCCTTATCTAACTTAGTATGATCTTCAATTAGGGACCATTTGTTAAGAATTAATTTGTAAGCCTCATTTAAATCAATATTGGTAAATAACGAGACCACGTCAAAAGAGACTAAAATTTCGTCATTTTTAAGAATGACGTTTTTCAATTTCTCCCTAAAAGAAAACGAATCTTTAATGTTAATTTTCAGACATTAACCTGGGTAATTATAAACATAATAATAAAATGAAAAAGAAAAAAATTCTATGTAATTGATTGTATCTATCTGTTAAATGTTCTTTTCTTCATTTGTAGCCCTGAGGATGGTCCCATATGTGACCGAAACGTCGGCCCTGGTTTCTTAATAAATTGAAATATAATTAGCTGCTTGCTCATTTTATTCTTCCTATTTGAATATAATATAGGTTAAATAAGTTTTTATTGGTTGTTAACATCATAAAAAACAACGTGTTAGGAACATAAATCATTTTTGCAAAATGAAAATCCTGCATTGAAATATTGTAAAAATAATTTTATACTTTTACATTAAATATAAATTTTTTTAGGACATATTTCATAAAAAAAAACTATTAATTAAAGCATTTGAAACTATATTCCGTGCTTAACTCAATTTTGAATTTTTCGGTCTTTGACACACCATTGCATAACAGGGTCCAATTAGTAAAATGTCTAATCATTTTTTTTGTATTTTCCGTTGAAAAATATCATTCTCCTTTGGCTCTCCTGAAAAATAAACAAAAAATCTGGTGTGACTGGTCGCACAGCACACAACTTTCTCTTACCTTTGGTAATCGAAAGTTGTGTTCTGTGCTTGTCACACCAGATTTTTCGTGTCGACATATATTTAGTTTCCACCGATATATTATGAGTGTAAAACATGGGAAAATATTTATATTTTGTTACCACGGCAACCATTTCTCCTATCTGCCCTTTGAAGTACAAGAGTGTGCGACAGTCACACCAGATTTTTTTTTAATGATTTCAAATACAGCTTTGCAAATATAATGTAAGATTTATATTTATTAATCACCGGTCGGAGAGGCAATCAGCACCCCCACCCTGCCTATATCATTAAGCAAGACTTGTAATAAATTTTCCCTTTAAATTAATTTTAAATTTATATATTCATAGAGAGTCAATAGCGTTTTTATACGCATTTCTCTCTCCACCCCTTTCTCTATTGTTCGATCCATTTTTTTTTTTTTTTTTTTTACAAGCAATTCAATTCACTGCGATTCGTTCGTTGTGACTATGTTCATTTAATCACAACAGCATTGATCGCTTCTATTCATTTCAGCCAATTTTAAGCTCGTTAGTTTGTCCTTTGTTGTATGGTGTCATCAGCATCATCATCATCATCAAGGAGATTGGACAGGTACACTTTTTTTTTTTTTTTTTTATAAATGCTGATTACATATCAAATATTCTTTTATGATCAGGTGATGAATGAATTTTTTTACTTTCTCTTACCTATATATATATGTAATATATATAGAGAGAGAAAGTATTGGATTCATGTCAAAAATTCGATGTCGAGATTTTGATGGATCTTCACGTTTTGAGGTCCCCTGAATTCAAAAAAGTGGTTTTCGCGACATGGTCTGTCTGTGTGTTCAATTTTAAGCATGAAGGAATTGAGCTATGAGGCTGAAATGTTATATTTAAGTTAAATACCCCGCGGGAGCGTGAAAATAAGCTTTTCATCAAAATCGGCCAAAAAGTACTAGTACTTTACTGATGTACTTTTTCAGTTTTTTTTTTTTTTCGATTTTCTCAAAATTCGCTCTAACGATTTTTTTTTAAATTTCATAAATCAACTATTTTTTAGATACTCTTTAAAATATATATTCTCATTTTGCAGTTGAAATCTTTTGAAGACCACTTTACTCTTGTACTTTATAGGAAAGATAGTAGAAATGGTTGCCATGGTAACAAATTATAAATATTTCCCATACTTTAATTCTAGTATATTGGCGAAAACTAAATATATGTCAACACGAAAAATCTGGTGTAACAAGCACAGAACACAACTTACGATTACCGAAGGTAAGAGAAAGTTGTGTGCTGTGCGACCATGGTCGTAACTGCAGTTACATCAGATTACCCCCCCCTCTCCCCGAGAAACTCCTAGGAGAGAGAGAGAGGGTTCACTGGACCCGTTCTTGATCACGGACATAAATATAGGGTGCCCAGAAGTTCTCTTTTTGATCTAAAAATATGTGTCGGGTATCTTTTCTCAAATTTGGTATTTTGTTTTTCATTTTTCTGCCTCAGTCATTTAGGATCGGGCACTGCGGGATTTAAAAGCCCCCCCCCCTTTACGGCTGATATTGAAAACATCTTGTTTTTTTTTAATCCTATTATATAATATCTCTATGAGCTCAAATTTTGTATAATTTATAATTATTTAATAATAAAGAGAATTCTTAAAAGATTTCATTTTTTTTTTCGCAATGAGTTAATAAAGTTATTTATATTTGTTTTTATTCTTTTTTTAAATCGATTATTTTTTTAGAAAACTCAATTTTATAATTAGGAAAATAAATTGTAAGCTAAATACAAATATAAATATACACAAAATCAAAATTAAAAGTGATTTTAAGATTCTAATCAGCTAAATATAACCCTAAACTTTGCATTCTCAATATACTAAAATTAATGGAGATTTTTAACATATGATGAGTAATATTTATAAATTGAAACCTCTAAAATAATGTTCTAAAAAGATTTCATGATACTTTGAACGGGTATCGTTATAAAAGTTAAATGAAATATTTTTTAATTCCATAGAGATACATTGAAAATTTGAATTGGCGCTAAAATTAGAAGAAAGATGGCGCGACCAATAGAAAAAAGTTCCCGTATGGCCAGACTCTTATAGGTCATTTTGATAACTTACCTACCCCAACATGAAATTGTTGAAGGACAAACTTCAAT